>JAQMCX010000036.1:1469865-1484656 GCA_029814765.1 Acanthurus leucopareius | reverse complement strand
TCTTTATCGCGTTAAAATCTTTATAATTAATTGATCGAAATTAACGCGTTAAAGTCCCGGCCCTAATTAAAATACAAGTAAGTACAAGTAAAAGTAAAAATGTTTTTAAGAGATAATAGTGTGATACATCAAAATACATTTTCATTTCATGACCTGACAGATGCAAGATACATGCACATAAAGGGGAATAATGCTCTCAGTTTTTCTTTGCTTTGAAACTCTCTGAGCAGCTTAAGTGTGACTGCATGTCTAATGCCCCAAAGCTCTAGAATAAATAAAAACTCCTGCTGCTTGTTTTTTGAATCCTCCATTAATCTGTTTAGTATTAAAAGTAAACGGGATAGTATTTGGTTAGCTGGCCAAGGACAAATCCCAAGCAGAACTTTATTAATTCCACAAGCATACACACACACACTTTGATCTTAACCGATTACCATGTTCAGGTGTTTAGGACATGATTTAAGGATCATACAAGGTCATGATAAATGACACACAGTAAGAGTTTAAACCTATACAATATTAACCCTTGTCGTTGTCAGCAATGGATAAATTTAAGCATTTGCACAAAAACACATACTCATACAAACACACACACAGATACATATGCACAGCAGACCTGATGGAAGCTATTTTACATGTCAAAATATTTCTTCAAGGAATTTTGAGGTCAGTGTTAAGCTCTGCCATGTGATACAATCATTGTTAAGCTTTGGAGTCTATCTGATGTCTATGTGGTTAATGAACTGGCTTTATTTCCATAAAAATTTCATGTTGTAACGTTGGAATAGCGTAATAATACAACGTGTGATAAGAAAAAACTTTTTACATGAGTCATTTCAAGGATGTTTAAACTTGTCATATAAAAGTAATTCTAGTGTACTATGTAATAACTCATGAGGACAGGAAAATGTAAGTACCCACAGTTATAAAAGTTTTATTCTTTGGCATCATCAGACATTACAAAGCTCCCTTCAGAGCCAAAAGACACATTTTTCAAGTGTTTCAGAAGACTGAGTAAAATCCTCATGGTGCATAAACTGAACTGAATTGTGAAAAATGTGTGCTCCCAAAATAAAATTCTGGTTTGTGCAGTAAGCTTTACAAACTCAGACTGGCGACCCAAAATTGGCAACAGACCTTTATAAGTGGGTCAAAATGCGTAAACAATAAACAGTCCTTTCCAGATTTTGTTTTTGTCTTGGTTTGCAAGTTCATTCCAAGGTGTAGAGACACTACACATTGTAAGCAAATTTTGCTGTGATGTACTTTGAAAATAAAATAGTTTTCCCATGCATTTTGAATTTGTAGTTTATTATGTTCTTTATCAGTAATTTCAACTAACAAGTACATATTATGGCAAATCATGATATATATTAGTAAATTTGGGTTTCAAAGACACCAAAATTATCTTATTTGATCTCAAGTTAAAAAAGTTTGGGAATCTATTTTACATTAATCACAACAATGTCTCAAAATTAAGGTAATGCTAACTTATTAAAGCATTTAAGGGTACTCTGTGCAGCCTTTAAACGGACATGTTATAAAGAGCCATACATGATGGGGGACTAAATTCATGCCTTTATTGTATACGTATCTACTTTTGTCACTGAATAAATGCAGATAGTAAAAAGTTGGAACATTGCATAAATACTTACATTTATAATGACTGAGAATTTCCCCATTCCACTCAGTATGTTGTACCATATACCTATACAAAGAGAAGCATGAGAGAGAAAGAAATCTAGAGAGATTAGTTCAAGTGATGAGGGTTAAAGCAGGGATCAAAAAGGAAGAAAATCTCCCAAATTTCATGGCATTTCATTACAAAGTTGATCAGAACTTCACACTAACATTTTTACCAAGCTGTGTACTTTCTCCAAAACTAAAAATTTTAGGAGCACAAAAAATAATTAAGAAGCACAGTTAAAAAAGTTCAAGTAGCACAGACTCTATTAACAAAGAAGTTCATAAACTGTGTATGTGTACATGCATGTGGTAAGAAACATACATTGTGCAAAAGTGCGTAAAACCAAAATTACACGTTGGCCAATGCCTTGTGTAACTGTGGAGCAGGCAGCCATTTGTCCACTTAGAGGTCAGCCAGTGGTTCACAGAAAGAGTGAGATTGCAGCTTGTGCAACATGGATTATACTGTGCTTCTGAATTATTTTTCCAGTTTGCACAAATCTTTTTTTAGGAGTAAATATAGGAGTAAAATACTTGCACTGTTGAGTTAGAGCTACTGATGAGACATTTCACTCAACAGCACAAAATGTGAACCTAAGGAATATTTAATACCTATTAGTTTAAGAGGTTTGTGGGCGTTTAAATGATGCTCTTTGCTGTCCAAATGTTACTTTTTACAAAAACATATCAAATTTATGCATTGCTGAATGTGATATTTTAGATAAGAGCTTTGGTTTTCTGTATTTTCCTTTTTACATGAGTCACATCAGCTTACCAATGTCTTTAGCTCGCACAGCGACTGGTCTTCGTAGCTCTGTGACAAACTTCTTGGCATCCAGTCTGATCTCAATGACGTTGTTGAGCAGAGCAAAGAGGGGAGCAAGTGGGAATGAAGCCACAAACAGAGAGACGAAACCAAACTGGATGACTGGAAAAAAGAGATAAGCAATCATTATATATGCTACCGCAGATGTAGTGTGACTAAACATCAATACACCACATACAAATCCCATAAAAGAATTCTGCAATTGTTCCTGTTGCCGTAAACAAAGTGCTGTACATTAATGTGTATGTAGCAGGTGCAACAAATGACTTTAATAAATAAGAGTTCCAAGTTTTATCACTAAAACATCATCAGCTACTGAATTACATGCATTTTGTGACCACTGGTACAAGCACATTTGCAAGTGCACAGTGGATGTGAAACCTTTAGTTTACGGTTATGACTCTGATCAAATTTCATTCTGGGAAACAAAAAGAAGTCACAGGAGAGCCAGAACAGATGAGTATAGCATCATAGTTCTGGTATTAACAGTCTCACCTTGGGAGACTAATTTGTGCTGCCAAATCCTCCTGGAATATTTTCGTAGCTTTTATCAAAAACAATATAAAAGTGTTTGATCGCATCTTTTATGGTGCTATATATATCTTGGTGGTTTAATTATTATGTCCAAAAAGCCTTCCACTAATAAATGTCCAAAAACTGTAATGTAACCACAGAGACTACAGTGGTATTTCGAGTAATAATTATGCTGATGACGTACAAATCTACTTAGCGGTATAAAAAGTTGTCCCATAGCCTCCAGCTTCTAATGTACTACGGTGAGCATATCTATAGTTCAAATTCTATTGCTGTGCTGTACATTATTAATTTTAAAATGTCTTAAGGGCATAAAGATATCCAAGTCACCCTTTTCTGCCACAGAGCACAGTTAAAAGAAAGAGTTCATTTACTGAATTTGGCTGAAAACAAAGTCATATGCATGTAAGCCCTGTATTTACGTCATTTAAGTGTCACAGTTGTCACAATGTATCAAATGCTGCTGTCCTGCTACAAAAAGTACATTTGTTTCTCAAGTTTCCATTACTGCCTTACAGCAGTGTTCAAAGGGAGTGGTGGTGACTTTAATCTTTGACCAATTTTTCATGGTAGAACATAACATTTAAGTTAAGATACTTTTAACTTGCACCAATTTAAAGGGTTATTTAGTATTGAGTGAGGTACTCACACTCGAATTGAGAAGATGTTTTCATGCCCTGACAAGGTCCAGTAGAGCAATAAAGCAAGATCCACTAGAAATGGAAGATAATTTAAGCTATCTCCAATAAGGTCATGGGCTAGATATTAGAGTCATAACATCTTACCATCACTTTTTTGTTTTGTCTAGTTTTCTTTAGTCCGTTCTGGTAATTTAATAATAAATACAGAAATTTTCAGTTCTATCCATGTTTAAAAAATGATACAAACAAAGAGATCCAAAATGATTTACACCCTCTTCACATAAAAATAGACTGCTTTTGATGTATTTGCATGCTTCAGATGCTAGCTTACAGTAGTAACATACAAGCATTAAAAGATCTCATGGGTAGGTTTTAAAAATGTCCAAGTTTGATGATTCTCAGTGGTCGTAGGAAAAATTCAGTGCTGCAGACAGTCACGTATGGAGCTATGCTATGGGATGGAAGAATGCCCACAGTGACAGAGGTCTGCTCAATTATGAATGCTATGTAGAATATAAACTAACATCCTGTGTTTCAGCAATGCTACTGTACAAGGCAGCATACACATGCTCTACTATGTTAAAGTTGCTCAAAAAAGAACCACTTATATCAGTCTTCTGTGCTACTATATCACAAAAAAAGAGGTGAAAATGTGGGAAAGGAATCAAATCTACAAAATAAGAGGAAAACATTTCAAACTGCCACTAAGATGCAATCAGACTGACATTTGTGAATGGTCATTTGTCTGGTCAGGAGACACTCTGTCTGTCCAGACTTGCTCTGTTGTTCAGATAATGCCTTTTAAGGTTAAACCCTCCCCTGCTCCAGCTAAACTGGGACATTTTATGATTTAGCAGTGTGTGTAGCTTTGGGTGTGTATCAGTTCTGCTTGATCCTGTGTGTGTGTGTGTGTGTGTGTGTGTGTGTGTGTGTGTGCGTGTGTGTGTGTGTGTATTATCCAAGTCAGTCATAACATAACCCAAAGACATGAAGTGCATAATTAATGATAAGATCTTAAGATAATGTGAATTTAATGTGCTGGACAGAACAACCACACTGTAATTTTCAACCTGAAATTTTTTGGCATATTTTTGTTGACCACCACATAATAATATTGATATAATAATAATAATTATTATCACTTTTTCCAACTTAAGCTCAAGAACGCAGTTCAGATAGATAGTGTTGGATTGGTAGTGTTGGATGAGAAATTAAGTACTCAAATGCTGGTAATGAATTGTGTTCAACAGTGTATGTAAAGCAGGGAAATTTAAATGTTTGTGGACGACTTTTTAAATAAAACACTTTTTAAACTTTGGGCTTTTTTCAAGGGCTCAAGTCCAAATGAGGTAAGGAGTTGCTGGAGTATAAGTTTAAGACAAGTTGAGTCTAAAGTCATCAAATTTGTGAAACACAAAAAACAAAACTGAAGTCCAAGTCATGTGGCTTAAGTCCACTCCTCTGATCAGAACACCTGGTGTTTTGACATATCCAGGTGTGAACAGTTGTCATAGCAGCTTCCCTTCAGCAAAAAGAAGGTCAGAGGTCAACGGCAATCAGAGGACACTTGGGGGATTCAGGGCATTTTTCTGAGGTCACTTTAGACAGGTAGATATTTGCATACACGGAAAGGTTGCACTGTTGTAATGTTCTAGGCGAGAGGCCTGACCACTAATTTCCAATTCTAATTCTAAAAGATGTAACACTCAAGTCACAATATAATCTCAAGGTTAAATTATAACAACATGTGATCGATCTACTAGATCAGTGGGTCAGGCAAAAGACAAAATAACTGACACAGTAACTGCAAATTTATCAGATTCATGGCTATAAATGATAATTTGGCAACCTGGCTTCAAGATAAAGCAGAAACAGGCCTGATCCCAGGCCAGTGAACATGATTTAAAGATACAAGCTTCATCACATTATAGTTACTACAAACGTTTCTCTTTGGGTTGCTTTTGTACTCCTCTGCTTCCTAAGAATGTGGAAAGGAAACATGAGAAAGACGAGGCGGTCTGCCTGACTCTGGCTGATGTGCGGCTGTGGTGCAACTTTAGCAGTGTGGGAACGGGGATTTCCACTGAGCCGGAGACTGATGGCCTCACCTCAGGACGCCATGCTGAGACAAAGAGCAAGGAGGAAGAAAATACGACAGCGGAGCGGTGAGCGCTAGAGGGCAAGCTTAGAATAACCTCGCCATCCACCTGAGCCGAGGTTGACGGGTTCGAGGTTGGCCCAGGCACACACACAAAGAACACACACACACACACCTTGGCACGAGCACAAGGTCTCACAAATTCAATGCACGGAAATATATAATAAATGAGTTAACATCAACCCAGAACAATCCTCTTTCACGCAACTAAAAGCTGTGTGAGTTTGTTTATGTTTGCATGTAAAGCTTAGACATTTCTGGCATTCCTTCCTGTCCCCTGCAGCAACATCAGCTCAGTCTTCTTTTTCTCTTTCTCTGTCTTCACTTTAAATCTCTACATTGTCATATCACAGCACACTAAAAAGTCTAAAGAAAACTTTCAGTCTTCAAGACTTTCTGAACAACTCTGAACAATGAAAGAAGTTAACAGGTCTCCTCTTTAAGTTGCAGTTACAGCCATCTCATAGGGGTCAGTGTGGTTTATCATATTCAGTAATTTAGTATGTCTCTCTCATTATCATACTGTGTGTTTAATTTGCACTCGATAATAGTTCCTAATTAATTGTCTAGAGGATTCTAAGCGAGTTTTTGATCTCATATTTGGAAGAAAATATCCAATCCAAAACACATTGTATGCTGCAAACAAAGCTTTAAAATCTTACATTTTTAAGGGCTTGAACACAGTATGACCAGGGTTACTCATTCAAAATCCTACACATACAGATGTTCCCAGTTTTGAAAGTCAAGCATGTTGCTGTATGTTTTGCTAAACTGCTGCTGAACTTTGACTCCAGAAGAAAATGCTAAGAAATATT
The DNA here is from genome assembly GCA_029814765.1 of Acanthurus leucopareius. Taxonomy (NCBI): domain Eukaryota; kingdom Metazoa; phylum Chordata; class Actinopteri; order Acanthuriformes; family Acanthuridae; genus Acanthurus; species Acanthurus leucopareius. Next base: position 1,477,996 of record JAQMCX010000036.1, on the reverse strand, counting down.
CAGCTGTGTAACCATATAAACTGCCATATCATATCTGTTTTTCTTACAGAATTTGTCTCACAGAGTGATTTATTTCCAGATGTTTCCCTTGTGAGTGAGAATCAGTGTGGCTATGCTTACTGTTTGTGACTAAGAGAGGGCAAGTTTAAACGAACCCATCATGTTGTAATTAATGATCTAAAGACAACATGCAAAATTCTTTTTTTTCCCTCGTACTTGACATTCAGAAAGCTTTCATTGTTTTTTTTCATATTAAAAGCAGAAACTTACTCCAAACTTACTAAACAGACAGCACCAAGCGAAGTCTTTAGGTTAATTTGTCTAACCATCTTTTATTTAATCTAAGCTGTTGCTGTAGCTTCTTTAAACATAAACTTAATAGAAGAATTCATGGGAAAGATATACTCTCCCATAATTCAAGTATTTTAAACAAAAAAGAAAAATGTCCTCTTTGCTGAAAAATATGTTTTGCTTATTGTAACTCCCCTTCAATGTTTGACCTTCACTGTGTAGTGTTTGACACAGCTGTTTTTTGTTTAAAAGTCATATCAGACACAAATAATCATACCAAGCAGAGTATTTCTATCAGTCTTGAGGGGATCGTGAACAACTTTCAGGAACTTAACTATTTTTTCACCAAAAAACGTTTTTACTAAGAAGGTGCGGCTTCATTATGACTGCAATTAGCTTTAATAGCGCTTGTAAAGGTAACTGTTTCACAGCTGTGTGTTTGTGTTTAAGTGTACCCTTGGACACAACAAACCAACACCTGTATCTGGTAACTATTACTTGTAACTTTAACCTATGAATGACCTAAAAGTTAGCATATCATCTTAATAACACCTTGACTGTTGCTCATTATACTCATTGCTGTAGCTCTCCTTAGCTGTAATAGATAGCTGCTAAGTTGTTAGCTTAGTTAGCCATGCAGCTATCAGTTGATCAGTTTAGCTGGGACAGCTCGGGGCAGCAGCTATCCAGCAAACAAAGCAAGAACAGGACTGAGAACAGCCTCTTAGAGGGATGAAAGCCATTTCAGCAACAATGAGTTTAACTGTGGAAACTATAAAAAACACAAAGAGCATGAGGATGATGAGACATCATCATTTTTATATATGCCAAAGCGATTAAGGGTTTAGTTCGATTAAATCAGAGTGGGTGTTTGTTGAAACAGTGGAAAGACAAACAGAGACGGTTTGGTTGGTTTTCTTTTCTTTTCTTTTTTTGTTTCTGTCTAGATTGAATGAAGGGAGGTTTATGATGAGTTGAAAAGACGATAAGGCTCCACACAGGCCAGGCTGGGGCTAGCTGGTTAGCATGCTAACAAGAGTTGATATCTCTACAACACAAAACAAATTGCTTTAAGTTTCTTGTCTTGAATTTTCACTCATATCTCATGTTATGTCTACTTTGTCTCCGCCTGCCAGTATTTGTAAGGATGAAATTTAATGAGACAACGGAAAATATGTGAAAATTAGCTGTCTCTGTCAACCATATTTTATTTGTGCCAACAACAATAAAGACAAGCTGTGACACTGCCAGCTTCCCACAGAGGGTTTGAATTGACAAATGTAAAAATGATGTCACTGTTTTTGTTAGTTTTTTTCCCATCACTGTTTCTTCTCAAGTTGGAACAACAATCTAGTTATATAAATGAGTGAAAATATATAAGACATTGTTTTGTAATTTTTGAAAATTGTAAATATGAAACCTTAAATTACTGGAAAAACACATTTTGTGGAAGATGTACACAGATCTTTAAGTTAAGGAAGCAGTTCCACAATGCATAAATGAAGTTATAAGTAGTTATAAGTATCAAAAATCAAGTTATGTGCCAAATAAACTGCATCAAAATATACTTAAAGTGCCCAGAGCAAAAGAACCCAACACGCTGAATGGCCCATGTCTTTTATCATGAACCAACTATCAAATGCAAGTACCTCAAAAGCCCCATAGGTCGACCTGACAGGTACAAGACAACATACTGCTGCTTGCTAATTGCAATCTGTAGGTTCTAATCAAACGTGAATTTAACTACAAGGCGGAGAGTGAATTTGTATGAGGGACGAGGACTCTTTAATCTGTGACTGCATCTCTGCTGTATATGTGCTTTAGTTTGTGACGGACATGAATGTAAATGATTGTGTTTACAGTGTGTGTGCGCTTTTGTATGTGGATAAAAGTAAAAAGTCGTCTGAACTGCAAGACAGAATGTTTTGTTTGTCAGAACTTCATGATTTACTGTAATAGAAATTATTTCATGACCCTGTGTTGCCATGGTTAGGGTTTGATTGAGTTAAGGTACAAAAGCTACACGTTACAGGTTTGGAAAAGTTCATAGCAAGGGAGAAAATTAATCCTGGTTAATATATGGAAAAGACTGCAGTCATGAATAAAAAAAATAAATAAATAAATATCGGAAGAAGACTTACATCTCGTGAGTTACTTTAATGGGCCTTGACAGTTCAACATAAGGCCTGGCCCTGGTAAGATTTTAATAACTGGCAAATGCTGTTTATAAAAGATTGTCTTCATGGAGAATAAGCAAAAATACATACATTCTACTTCCTTCTTTTCTTCAGTCCTGTGGCACACTTTTACCTGAGAACATAACACCTAACTATGATGTACAAGAGTACTCATTTGAAGTGCATGTTAGAACCTCAATTGCTACTCTCTGTTCCTGAAGCTATTTTCTGTGTTTGTGTGTGTGTGTATGCAGACTCACTCATCTCCATGTATTCAGGCGTGAGGCCTTCAAAGGGAGCCAGGGCGTAGTCCAGGTTCCACTGCTGCGGAGGCCTCTCCTCCTCCTTCTCCTTCTCTGCTGACCCCTTATCCTTTATTGTACGCACTAACTTCTTCAACTTCCTGTCAGGATGATGGAAGAGGTGTAGGAGAAGGTGAGGAAGGGAAGAGAATGGAAAAAAGACACCAAGTGGAGTTTTATAATTTTCTATTGGGTTTGTGTGGCGGTGTGTAATAAAGAAAAATAAAATGAATTGTACATAAAATATAAATCATGACTAATCACATCTTAAAAATGTCATGTAGCTGTGCCTGAAAAAGAGCCAGACTGATTTAAAAGCAGTGGGAAGTCAAAAATCACAGCAGGAACTGACAGAGTTGTTTTGGATCACTGATTTCAAACAGCTACTCAGTTACTGGTGTTGCATTACCGTCTGCCACAGTGTCTTTATTGCACTTGGCACTGAAACTCAAATTTAATTCCAGTTGAAAAGAAATGTGTCCTCTGAATAAAAAAGACACAAACAACTGTCTACTTTCCGGGCACTGAACCTGTTTTTAATCAGAAAAAGTGAAGCAGGGTGGTGCTGATGTATGAGACTCCGTAAACTTTCCCTGTGACAACAGAGAATGACACAGTCTCTGCTTTTGAAACATTATACATAAGCATACATTTACAAAGGAAAAGAAAAGATTAAAAAAATCTCACTGTGAACTAACTGGTCTCAAAAGCAAGAAGCTGACTGTTTTCAAGGAAAAACAAAAGCTTCCAAAGAAAGCAGCTGAAACATTGGCTTTCGAGTGAAAAGTGAGGCTGTGTGATGCCAAAACATTGTGCGTTTTTCGATGAGTGTCTTTGCCTGTAAGGAATACCCACTCAATGTGTGTGTGGGTGTGGGTATGGGTGTCTATACAGTTTAAGTACATATCTAAAAAACTGTGTGCATTTCTTTGTGAATATTTAAAACATACTGTTCTCGAGTGTAAAACTTTATGCACCATGTGTAAAAGTGCTGTTGTCTGTGTGTGTGACTGCCTGTACTGTTTGTAAAGAACTCCTATTAAATGCTTGACTGCATTCTGTATGTGGTTATCAAACACACACACAAGAGACTTACAGATGGCACAACACATTTAAGGAGGCAGAAAATGTGTAAATATTTACTGTTCTTTAAACACACACACTCACAGTCACAGACAGTGGATGTGGGCAAACATGTTCACTCTAATGCACACACACTTTGCAGTCTATTCAAGCAGGCACACACAGGCTTGTTAGTGGTGAAGGTCTAAAAGGAGATTAGAGGTTTCTGGGTCAAGACTCAAATACACTCTGTTTACCTCCTTCACCCCTGGTTCCTTTACTCCCCTTTTGTACATTGTTTCACTGCCAGGTGATGTCATAACAGGTTATTTATTTCTGGTTAAAACTGCAAAGTATCCCTAAAAGATGTAACTAGACCTCCGGTTGGGTAATGTGCCAGTGTACATAAAAACATGAGATCGTTTTATTGAGGCAGCATTTAGCGATATGAGGATAAAAGGAGTCATTTGTTCAGATACCTCAAAAACTTGCTCTGCAGCTCTGTGCAGCTTGCAGCCAAATGTAAAACTGAGCGTCAGGAGGTCAGAAACATGACTCCAAATGGAATGAATGTTGCAGCCAGCGTCTGCTTAATGTGCAAGTCGGCAATTGTTTAAACCATAACTACTACTATTCGGGCAGCGTTTCAGGGCTGCTTTTGGGGTTCTGTTTTAGTATTTTTCTGCCCTCTAGTGGCCCAAGTTTAGACTTATGAAACTTAGAAATGCTTGAAATCCTTTTAAATGTGATAAGAATAATTAGAGTTCTTACTTCAATTTAATATTTCTTTAATTTAAACTGATGAATTACTATCATGTGTGGTGAGTACTTGACTGTGTAATAAAGCAGGTGTTTCCATAGTGTAACACTGTGGACCCCGGCACCTCCCAAGCACCCACCATTAGTACTGAGTTTTGGATCTTCATTATGCAGTGGGATGCAATGTGGGCTCTATTTTTTGGCCTACATTTGTTTAGATTGTAAATATTGGAACTAAAAGAAGTATGCTGAATTAGTGATCAGCAGTTCCTGTTTCTAATGTGCCCACTGATCTAGAGACAACTGTACTTCTGTACCGAAGAAAACTTAAAAATGTGATGATTTTCAGGCAAATTCTGGAATTACGGGGTCTTTTTTCTGCAAGCTTAAAGTGTATTTTTACTAATGAGGTGTGAGCCACAGATAGGTGCTGCTATAACAGCTGACCCTAATGATAACTGGAGCAAATCAGAGGGACAAACTACAACAACAAACTGCTCATTGCTTTCAGGACATCAGCATGTATCTGTCCCTTTCACCTCACACAGAATCTTTCCCACCTGTCTCTCCTTCTTGCCTCACAGTTTGAAAATCTTTTTCACCTTGTAAGCAGACAAACTGTGCCCCAATTCAGGGACTTCACACTTTGAAAGTCTGCTTTTCAATCCTTAGCAAGTCACCATTAGTCAACAGGACCATCCTGTCCTGTCCTGAAGGCCCCTCCAAAAACAGAAAAAGAAAACACACCCTTCTTTTATTATTCAACAGGCCATGACTGTTGTGCAGCAGTCACGCTGCTGTGAAGTCTCTTCAGACCTGAATCCTTGCTTTTGGGGAGCCTGCTCCAGTGAAGTTTACAAGACTGTTTCTTATTTGCCTCACTATCATGAATAAAAATAACACTACTGTTCCAAAAAAAGCAACACGTTATGTGTTATTCATTACAAACAACAGATCTTTCCAGACACATATTGTTGCATCTATGGTTTAAGCTTGTACATCTCTGAGAAGCTTTTAGGGTTGGGTAATTACTGAAGCCTGTGAAACCTCTCATGTTCTTCCTTCACTCAGCAACTCCAGAGCCGCACATTGGCCCCAGTATGACACTGTGGTTTTACTGGTCTGCTCCCAGGTGTGGAGACTTTTAAGTGGATGAATGTATATGAGTAGATGGTATGTAGATGGTATGATTGTTATGTGCTGTGGCTCGTTGCTCCCTCAGGACATTCTGGAGGAGCCTCAGAATCTGATGATACTCACTTACAGGTCAGGGTGTCAGCCTCTGTTGTGTGACAGTTGTAATAAACAGAGCCGACCTCTGACCTTTGGGATTTGCATGTAAGAGATGTTACAAAAGATGGAATGCCACTGTACAGACATAGGAAGAATGTCATGAGAACAAAAAGCAGCTGGGGATCTTTTAAGCGATTGTGATTGATCATGTGTGTATGTAAGTATGATTGTTAGGTGTCACTGGTTCTTTAGATGTTAGAAAAACATCCCACCTCTGATCCTATCGCTCGACCACTTTGCTACCTGCTCGACTGCATTCTGCAATTCCAGACGTCATGATAAGTGAGTGCATGCAGAGAAAAGAAGAGTCTACTCACGGGATGCCGATCTCAAAGATGTTGTTCTGGATCAGCTGCTTCCCCAACATGATGATGCTCAGCTGAATACACAACTCGATGAGACAGCCGCCCGGCGCACACTGAGGGAGACACACATATACTTAGTCATCATCACGTCACATTTTACTTATCATGCCAAATTAAAAATAAAACAAAAATAACAGATGCTCAGTTGGGTGACAAACCTCTTCCATCCGATAATCATTGAAGACATACACGTAATTTCCAGGTCGACCAGCAAACCTGTGAAACACACAAACACACTCAGTAAGAGCTGAAGAGTATCACTTGGATTCACCCTTTAGTGATGTATATTTTTATTTAAGATGGATGGCAACAGTTGCATCATGACACTTTAATGTATACTGTCACTGTCCAAAGAAACCATGTATCTTCAAATTTTTACATAAACTGAAAGGCTCAACAAAACGTAACGTTGGATTAGCTAAAAGATGTATTGTCACAGAGCTGAAAACAACATTGTTTCATACAAAAGGAAAATCTGGCATTTTGGAGGGGCAGCATTGAACTCTCACATGGAAATGTAGGACTCACCGTCCCTTGAAGAAAGCCACATAAAAGATGGGTGCGTATGCGTTCATAAACTTCAACAAGAAGGCTTTCAGGATGAGACGCTCTTCAAAGTTGGTCTCTGTTTTAGGAATCTCTGAAAGGCAGGCAGAGGAGAACTGTGAGAAAAACCTGGGCTGGTGCTGTTTCTGTGAGGTCAGATGACGGCAAGGAGGCGAGACAGAGATGACACAGAAGTGAAACCTGTCTACAGCACATGAGACTTGGCTAACATGGTATTTTATAAATGGGTTTTCTGCTGGATTTCTCTTCAGTGCATGGTGATGACATGAGAGCTCTGAGTCTGTTCTGAGATAAGTGGTGACGGTCCAACTCTTGAATCAGAGCTATATTCACTGTGCTGGAAGTAGGTTAAAGCACCGGCACTTTTTACATGGCATACCATCTCTCTCACGCATACACACACACACACACACACACACACACACTCTCTTCCCCTCTTTCTCACACTTCTCCTTCCCATTCTTTTCCTCTATTTCAGAGGTTTTGAATATGAATGTTAATGTGGTTGAGGCCTCCTGGGATGACTGATGGGATGACTGGAGCATGAAAACATCAAAGTTTCATCAAATGGTCCTCCAAGAGGCAGAAAGAGTCTTCCTGTCTCTCCCACACTCACGGATGCAGAATAATTACATGGAAAAAAGTAGATTTTGTTCATTGAGTTACTTAGGAGACCTTCTAAAAAGATGCCATCATAGATATTGAAAACATAAGTGACTTTGTTAACCTCTGTCTCCCATTAGTGAGGAAACATAGATGACACATTCCTCAACTGATTTTTATTTTAAGGGGCTGACACGAAAGTTAAGTATGACCACTCGTTTTTCTTTTGGAAAAAGATGAAAAAACAGTGTTTAACTAATTGTAGGAATGTGAATTTGAATGTAATTTCATGTGAAGAAAGAAATTTTGATACTGTGACTATGCTGACAAAAATTGCCAGAAGAAAAAAGGGGGCAGATGACTTATCCAAAACCAGGAACTCAGGAAGTGAGTATTCTTATAAAAAACATGTGCAGTGTAACTAGCAGAACAGTAAGATCTTATTTGTGTAGAGATAAGAAATGGTAAAATATAATGCTTTTCATTTTTCTTTTATTCAAGGTCAAATGGGAAAATTAGTCCAAATTCATATCTGTTTTTTAAACATAACTATGCAGCCAGGAGCAGACTGACAGCGGGGTGGGACACTTACTGTGCAATTCTCACAATTTAAATGTGCAATATCATACTGACCATGCTGTGCACCTTTTTAATTTCATACTGTATATATAACCTATTTTATCTTATTTATTATCTTTTTTTGTGTCTTTTT
>JAQMCX010000036.1:1455015-1469122 GCA_029814765.1 Acanthurus leucopareius | reverse complement strand
AGTTTTAAAATAGGCCATTCATTGAAGGTGCGCCTTATAATCCGATGCGCCTTATAGTGCGGAAAATACGGTAACCTATTTTTTTTATCTTGTTTATTTTCTTTTTTTGTGTCTTTTTATTCTATGTATAGGTTTGCACTGATGGAGATGCTCTTAATCTCATTGTACATGTGTATGGTGACAATGAAGTCATTCTATTCTATTCTATTCTATTCTATTCTATTCTATTCTATTCTATTCTATTCTATTCTATATTCTATTCTAAATTTTATAGAATTAATTTTGCATGTTTGTTCAATACAAAGCATCAAAGCCGAAGGAGTGATTTTCCAGAATATTATGAAGTTATTTAAGGGAATGTTTTCCTTTACTCTGTCTATGCTAAGTTATTTATCTTTGTATAAAGTGAGACTGCTTTCACCTTCATCCAATCTTTGTGCTAATCTATCTAACCAACTCCTGACTTGAGCTTTTTCAAAAATGTCAAGCTATTTCTTCAGTAAAGCAGATAGCATGACTCTGAAATAACTGAGTTTAGCTAAACAGTGGTTAGTTTATGCATTACAGATCTGTGCTACATTTTTGTTTTTCTCAGTTTATTCATATTTAAAAGAGTAACACTGCATTGGCCTCTCAAAGCCACCATACCTAGCTCAGTCAGCCACAATGCCACAGCGCCGTAGATTTCATCAAGGATCAGAATAACCACCAGGTTGATGATGACCGCTGTGGCCGTCACTGTCACCCGAACATTGGACTTAGTCTCCGGGTCTGGGCTCATTGCCATCAGTGCCGAAACTGTGATGCGGTAAATTATGACGCCGAAAACTGCTGAAAATGTCAAGCCAAACTGGGAGAAAAATGAAAATTGGAAAAAATAAGTAAATTAGTAATAACTTACTCATATTTTTCCTATACTCACAGTGCAGAGGCTGGAATTAATATTTCAAAGAAGACACTGATGTAGGTCACTTAAATACTCATTTATGTACATAAGCTTGTGCTTCTTCTATACATTCTGATCAAATGTATGATTCCAAGAATAAATTTACCTTGACTTATTAGCACTAACCATAAAGAGGATGGAGGAAATGTTGATGAAGTATCCAGGTAGACGGTCTTTCCAGGTCAACTTCTCTATGGCAGCCTGACAGGACAGACAGGAGACCGAGGGGGCAGAGGGAGAAAAGAGAGGGAAAGTTGGCAGTCACATACAATTGCATACAATTGGTCGATGCCTCATCAACTTTTGCTGAGAAATCTGCAATGCAGAACACAGACGCCTACTGAGACATCTCAAAAGACAGGAAAGGAAGGAAAAAAAGTAGTTTCTTATGGTTGCATGGATTATAAACAATGAATGTCCTGATGTGAAAAGCACTGTCACAGTTCTCTTTCCTCTTGTTAAATGGTTTGTAAAAGCTGAATGGAGAGTTGAAGCAACCGCTGCATATTTCACTGCCTCCACAGGAAGTGTTACTACGTCTCGACAGAGAGACATAAAGCAGCACAATAGTCCATTTTACACACTGCATCCTACATTTAGAGACCAGTTCGGAATAAATGATTTCATTAAATGGACCCTAAAATACCCAGACAATCCTCAGTTAAAGTAATTTATACATTTTCCAAGGCACTAATATGGAAACTTTTTGTCTTGTTTTAGTATGTTTGTGAGTCATATAGAGCTGTAAATATATGAGGCCAAAACAGTGACTTTAGGTTTTGGCATCAAAAGTGAAATTTAAAGTTGAAAATAAAACCTAACTGGAAAAAGACACATTGGCATTGAAACAAGCACGGCACTAAAAAAGTTCCATGTCAAAATAAAACATAGGCTTTAAAAAATTACATTTTGATTTTTTATTTTAAGATACAGCTAATTTTATACCATCAATGTTCCATCACCAATTTGGCATGAAGACAAGAGGTGTAGGGTGAGAGGGGAAAGATAGCATGTCTTCGAAACCGAAATTAAATCCCTTTCTCTCTGCTTTTGTTTTTTCACATGACCTAATGTTAGCTAACTGTCACCCATTAGCAAACTTTTGCATGTTAGTTGAGATGCAGTACAAAGTTTTCCAGATGTAAGGTTGTTTCAAACTTCTGGAAGAGTCTTAGCATGACACAGCATAAACAGAGTAAATGAAAACACTCCCTTTTATTCATATGGAGTCAGACTTTTACATTTTGAACCTTCATATTTAACAGACAAACATCTGTGCGGTATCAGTTTTGTCATCTGTCTTTAGCAAGAAAGCGAGTGAGAGTATTCCCAAAATGTCAACAACTCCTGAGAGGAACTAGCTGTATTGACCCAAGAGTTGAACACAAATTGCCCCCAAACACAGTGGCTAAGCCTGTTGACAGTAATCACCACCACAAAAGACCACAAGAGGTCCCTAATACCAGTAACTAGAGAATAACTATAAACCATAGCAACAAGCTTGCTTGTTGTTCATGCACTGACCTTTGACCTTAGTGTAAAGGAGGGCGAGTGCAATAATAAGTATGTCAAAATGTGTTCACAGGAAGTAGATCCCTCAGTAACAAATTGAATACTGTACTGTTATTTTGACTTACATCTTTATGTAATAAATCCATGTCATTCAGTAAGTTTTAAGTTAAGATTCCCATAAGAAAAGTCATTTAATGTAGCGTTCTGAGAGCTGGACTCAATCATAAAATGCTTGGATGGTCTTGTGGTAAAAAGGGGGTAAAAAGGATGGAGAAGGATGAAAAATATCAGATTCTCCTAATGCCCACTAACCTGCTGTCTCCGCCATCATGTCTACTCAACCAGTGTGTATGGCATAATTTCCCAAAACCAGTGGGAAAAGCTGACTCACTTGTATTGAAAAGGAAAGCTAAACTAGCCTTTATGTGGCTATGATGATTTTAATTGTGCAAATACTAATACTGCATCTCCATCCTCAGGTATGTGACTTTCCTCACCCATATACACACATATATTTAAAAAGGTAGGCATTTTACGCACAGACACACACAACCCATCACTTGCACAACAGATCACTTTTAACTGTAAATACCGGTAGATACCGGAAACTAGTAAGAGTATTTGTATCCAGGTTTGGATATTCTTTCCCAGTAACTGAGCACAGCTACATTTCATTGCAGTGTTTTACCTGGTGTCTCTATGCATGTAACAAGTAAAGATCACTTAATACTTGGAGCCTTTGACAGGCTAATTTGCAAGAAAACAGCACCATCTAGTGAATGCAGCAGCACAGTGCAACTTGCATTGCAAACTACTTACACTGTCAAAAAACTTACATCCAGCATGTTGCTCTTTACTTTCACAGGTTCTATTAGAGAGCTGTGAATAGCCAGTTCTAACTGAAAGTAAATAACAAATAAAGTGAGTTTCTTTGACAAGAGTATGTTTCCAGGGACACAGTCATTTTTTATTGTAATGTAGGGGAACACTTACATTACTATTCTTTTGATATTTTGGCATGTTTTTAAATGACATTTTTTGGGGGAGAAAGAATGCCAATCATTGCTTACTGCCAACAATGTTTACATGTTTAGAAACACAGACAGTTGATTATAAGAACAGTACTGTTACAAATAAAATGTAAATTAAGTTTGTTCCATCAGTTGTCAGTTTATTTGTCTACTTTGAAAGCCTTTATTTCATCTCTTCTATTATTTCTAACTAAGGATTTTCAGATCTCATTTCTTTTCAATTTATTTTTACTTTCACACTTGAGGCATCTGTCTTAAAATGATAAATGACAATTTCTTGCTGTAACTGATGAATGTAAGACAGGGAAAATTATGAAACCTGAAACCTGACTGTTTCAGGGGAAACTGGCTTTAAATGAACCCAATCCCTTGATAATGTGTTACTTAATTTTTCATTTCACCTCAATTTTCACTGCTCTATTTTTAATTAAAATGCATTTTAATATCCTTAATTTTTCATATTTTTTTGGCAGGGCGGCTGTAGCTGAGGAAGTAGAGTGTAGGAGGGTGTGTATGAGTTCTTGATGAGCAGGTTAACAGTCTGTACAGCAGCTACCAGCCATTAGTTTGTGAATGGTGAAGGCTGACTCAGGTTGTAAAGTCCTTCAGGTGTGTGCTATAACATGAGGACTACCTACCATTAGCCAAAGCAACTCTATTTACAGAATGAGGATCATAAGTTGTGTTTAAAATGTCTGACAACCACTAAGTAGAACTTTGAGATTCTAAAATCCATATCATAAAAAAAACTAAAGTACTAAATCTGTCACAGCCTATATATTATTAAGATTCAACCAAACATACACCTGTGCTGAAAATCAGTGACTCATGAAGGAAATGTTGGCTGCATGAAGGACATATTTATCCAAAACACAATCTGTCCATGTATGTGTACGTTGACGACTGCATCTGTGCTTCCATATCAAAGTGATTTTTTTCTAAATTTTCAGACACATGATAAAACAGTGAAGTTTAAACTATGGAGGATACTTGGAGAGCTGAGAGACCCCTGAGGTTTTGGCCAATAAGCTGCAAGGCTTTGATTTTACTGTGGTTTATTTTCTGCATTTGATTGACAGGGAGGCATCTCTAAATTAAAAAGCATTTAAAAGAGGAGACGTTATTTAAAGACAGTGACACACAAGTTCTGTCAGTGTCTTTGTTTCTGTCTTTGTTTTTTACCTTAACAACAAGTATACATTCAAATGACTAGTTAACTTAAATGCTGTGTAGAAATGCTAGCTATCTGTCTTGCTTTCTTGTTTGTCTGCTTATCTGTTGCTCCACTTAGATGAATAGGTCAGTGAGCTTCACATTAGATGTGAGTGTCTAAATGAATTTGTTTTATATAAGCAGCACATTATAATTACTTGAACCTTTCAGAAAAGACTGCAGTCTAAGTTGCTTGGACACTAAAGAATTCATACACGTTTTTTCAAGAGGCCATGTGTGTTACAGTTAAAACAGTTGTAAACAGTTGAAAAATATTTGCCACTGTGTCCACACTTGAAACATCTCAAACTGTGAAAATACTGAAACTTGTCTGTGTCCCAGCATTAAGTCGTAGGGTAACTACAAACAAAGTCACACCAGTGAGGGATAATTGATAAGTCCGTGGCCTAGGGTAGAAGGATATGAGTTCTACAGCTCTCCTTACATGCCTGTGCAAAACTACAACAGATTTTTCAGTAAGTTTGAAGTAAATAACTTTTGTGCACATGCATAAAAAGACAGCTGCATGACTCATATCTTTCAACCTTTGGCCACAAACTTATCAATCACCTCTAGAAACATAAAGCCTGTAAATACACAAGGAATCTTTAATACTGATCATTATTTCACTTTATGTCACAGTTACACTGCTTTAAGTGTTTCTCTCCTAAATGTTTATTGCTGCCTTATTTGCTTTCCTGCAAACACAGCTATTTTTTTTTACATTTGTCACTCTTTCATTTTTTTAAATTAATATTCTGTAATTACATTTTTGTGAATAACTGAATCAATCCCTTAGGAGGACTGTTAATATATGTTAATAACTGGATATGATCAAGGAACATAAATGTCCAGCCACTTGTCTGTTTAATCTGTATATAAATTATTCCTTCAAGATCTACCTGCCTGATCATTCCTGTAACTCCCATTCACACACACACAAACTCAGATACAGACCGATACACATGAGGAATGGACTTTTTGAAGGACAAAGAGACCTTCAGAGCTGGTGTGTGTCTGTGTAATAGTTGGGGGATAGCCTTAAGAAAGAAGGGTAGTAGTAAATGGGTCAGGTGTTATATTTGGCTTGTAACCTCCGTTGAGGAATGACCAACAAAACCCTTCAATGACAGGGAATCACTCGCTCTCTCATCACCCTCCTCCATCTCCCTCCATCTTCTCCTTCTCGTCTCCAAACCAAGTAAACCCAATTTGGGAAAAAAGTTTTCTAAAGTTGGCTAAGGATTAATGGACTGGTGCACTGTGAGAAGACTGTAGAAAGGATATGTCCATTTTTGTCAAACATGTGATAATAATATAATACATGCAGCCTGACAACAAAGTGTAGCCCAGTTGTTGACAATCACTGTCTCATCTGACACCGAATCCTCTCTAAATAATTGTGCAATTCTGCAGCTGTCAGTCATGATACAAAGTGAGAATGATTTATATCCTTTAGAAGTCACATTTGTATGTTTAATCTACTGAGTGTTTGTTATTGAGGAAGTAATCATTGCGTGAACGTGGGAGCGATTTTGGACAAAGCTGAGGATGTGGTACTCTGATATTATAGAGACCAAAATACACTCTCTTTGGACACATCTCACATTATTAGCAATGACAGCTCCTAATTTAAGAAATGATTTGAGAAGTCCTGACAGAGGACTGGCCGTCACTGAGGATGTGACGAATGTGGCTTCAGTTAATAAATAAACCAGAGGGTAGAAGAGAAAGAAAAAGCTGAAAGAACAGTATGTCTGGTTTATTATGTGAGGACTTTTAAAGTGCCAAATAAATATTTTATGTTTGTATAAAGGACTGTATATGTGATTACTGGGCATTAGTAGTGTTCGGGACAGTTAATATAGAATAACTGGTACAACACACACTGTTCTTACAGCCTGTTTCACAGTTTCAGGTAAAGAAATAAACAGTTCAAGTGTGTGTGCATGCTTGTGTGTGTGTGTGTGAGAGAGAGAGAGAGAGAGAGAGAGAGAAATAGATTTCTGTGTCGCCATAGTGACGTTCACTAATCTTACCCCTGGCTTCCTGCCCAGCATGCCTCACTCCCACTCAGCCGCCCTCCCTCTGTTCCCTCCATCCCTCTACCTCTCCAAGTCTCTCTCTGTTTATCTGAGTGTCTCTCTCATTGTCTTCTTCTCTTTGACTCTTTTCATGTCTCACGCTCTTTGTCCTTTTTTAAAAATTTTGTTCTGCAGACAATTGGTTTGAAAGTCTTTGCACAAACACTGTGTTGTTTTTCCAAAGCAGAATAACTTAATTTCCTTCTGAACATCAGTTTTTTCCCAGCAGACATGTTGACTTTTCCTTGCAGAGAACTAAATGTAAGTAATGACCGTTTAGGTGTCAGGTCGAGCTTATCAGTTAAAAAATAACATTATTATTGTTATTCATCACTCCAGTGACTTCTTATACTAAGATACTCAGCCCTAAACCCATTCATTCCTACAAAAGGTGTCAATATTTCTCTTTTATCTAAGGTCACAGACATGTAGTTTCACTTTTTAAATAAACCTCTGTAGTGTCCTTAAACAGCTGGGAACTGTATTTAAGCTAGAATCATGCAACACAGCAGTAAGAAGTGTAGTTGTAAGGGACTATTTTTAGTCAAGACCTAATACGCATTTGGTTAGTAGAGTAGAGAGTACCCAAGCTTCAAATTAACTGCAGTGTGTGTTTATGGTAATGAAGGGACATGTGACCCTGTGCAGCTGGTTGAGCCACTAGTTTCTGCACAATGATGGAGCTCCATGGCACAGAGGAGTGAGCTGTATCAGGCTTTCACTGCACAGACATACTTGTTTATTGGATCAAGTCGATGTTGGTTTTAGTCTTTTAAAGGGATTTGTTGATGAAAAAAAATATCTGAAGCTCTATCCCTTAATATCAGTGAATGCACAGCACTGTATGAAATTGCTCTCCCTCGCACACATTAATTATCTCACACTATCCAGAATTAGGAACCACAGAAGCGGATAATCCCTCATTAGCATTAGCTGTCTGATTTTAGGTCTGTCTATCAGATCTGTGACTACTGGTAGAGCTTCAAATAGCTCAGTAGGTAAACAGTTACTTAACTAAAGTAAAAGTTCTGGGTTTTCAGCTTCACTTGCTTGTGAGTTTACAGATACCTTGTCGCTGTTTTCATTAACACCGACTGTATTTGTCTCTTTTCCTGCTGAAAGTAGGTGCGTTCTGTTCCTTCACTGCTGGCAAATAAACTGAACATTTTTGCATAAATGGAGCAAAAATGTCTTAATTCAACAAGTTCCTTTGTCGATCAGTGATCATTCACTTCAAATACAGAATAAAGGAAGCAAAACACTCTTTAACAGATATCCAGCACACTCCATAGCACAAATCTGGGTAATGATGTGTAAGGCAAACCTCTGAGTCAACTTTAATCATGCAAAAGACCCTAAAAATAACTTAAAAAGATAACTAGGGATTAATTTGTGCTATGACAATCAGATATCTGGATTAAAATGAAAAAAACACACAGAAATTTTTCACAAATAAATACCTGAGGAGTTGAGACTGTAGAAGCCAGAGGATGGGACAGGAAGAGAAGAACAGATAGACTGCAGCCTGCAGGAGAGGAGAAAAGGGAGAGAGGAGGAAATGGGGAGGAAGAGGAAGGTGAGAGGAGGAGGAAGAGGAAGGAAAGGGAAGAGGAGAGGAAGGGTTACCGGTATTCCTGCAGCCATGGCAGAAAGAAGTTTTTGTCTCCATCTGTCCTTCCCTGTCACTGTCCCGTCCTCCTGCTTCTCTGGCTGCAAGACAGGGGGACAGGTTACACACACACACACACACACACACACACACACACACACACACAGCATAAACACACAAACCATATTCATGCATAAACATACAAAACTTGCACAATCTAAATTATCCCATTTTTCTGCACACTGCACACCCTTACATGTTTTCACCTTGTGTATTATAAATTTAGGTATTTCATTATATGAAGTGACTCACTGATGTCAACAGCTAAGCCATTAGAAGCCATAAACTATAAACCATCTAATGTATTTATCTCTATATATTTATCTCCCAATTTATCATTCAGTAGCTTATTTAAATTCATACAGAGATAAAAGTAAAATGCCAATGTATCTAGATATCATTCCAATTTCTGTCTTTGCATAGATGTGGCATTACACTGTAGTTCATTTATCATCTTTCTTGTAATGTATCTTAGCATTGAAAATGGTAAACTTCCTATTGAGTTATATAGCTTTCACAACTGTAATATGTAGATAAGACAGGGGCAAAAAAAACAAAAACATAAAGCAAAGCTCGTCAAGAGAGGATTCCCCGAGGTTAAGGTACATGATAGACCATTCCAATTACTTTTTGGGAGGTTGTGTGTGTCTTGCGTCTTCTTTTTCATGACACACAGCCAGCAGAGGGCGTGTTTTGACACAATCTACAACCAAAGTAAAACAGCAGTCACATCTCTCAGTTTTCCTTCTTTCTTCCCTAGGAGGTATTTAGGATGATGTGACCATGATCCCGTGTCATGTGAATTAGGTTTCGCCTCACTCGGGATGTTGCAGTAAGCCATCTGTTGCTGCAGCAAAGTGTATGTGGGCCAACGGGACTCAACGTGATCGACCCAATTTACACACAGAATCTAGATCGTTCTCGATCATCAGATTATCACATTAATGTCTGGCACAAACATTAAAAAAACCAAACTATCGGGATCCATCGCGATCAGAATAATCTGGTTCCAAATGTAAAGAATGAGTCACCTGAAGGAGTTAAATCATAAGCCGACACTGTTTGTTTACCCACAGATTGCTCAAACAGCACCAAACGGAGCATTTTCAGGGCTGCCCTCTAATAGCTCTCTAAACACCAGTTGATGAGAAGAGTCCAAGTCAACAAACCAAGTTTTAATCAGTATGTCAGACTCCTCATTCTGCACCTCATCATAGCAGGAGGAAGTTTGCAACAATGACCTGTTGTCTTGAGACACAGAAGTATGTAAATGCTGCCAAGTATGGCTTCAACTTAGCCTTGTTAGCCTTTAGTTGGTAGTTAGTTGATGTTTACATCTAGCACACAGGAGCTTTGGACCTCTGGGAGGGGGAGGTTGGTGGGGGAATGTGGGGACACTACACTGAGGAGTATATATATGCACTGAGCAAAAAAAATAAATAGATACATGAATACATAAAAAAATGAACAGAACAAACATGTATACATATACACATATACACATATACACATATAGATAGATAGATAGATAGATAGATAGATAGATAGATAGATAGATAGATAGATAGATAGATAGATAGATAGATAGATAGATACGCAAACATATACTTGACATGTATGTATAAGCTGTGTTTGATGAAAATCTTTGTCTACATATTCAACATGTGATTATCTAATGTGATTATGTATAAGATTAGGTATAATTCATAATTCACTGTGATTGGATCAACATAAGTTCCAGAATTACCTAACATGACCAAGCCCCTTCTTATCAACAACTAATATCACCAAAACCAAAACAAAATACACTGTAAGTACAACAGTCCTGTTGCGTGTAATTATAAGGCAATTTCTTGATGCTCTAGTAGTTTACAGGTTGTGTATCACAACGTCACTGAGCAACATGTCCAGAAGAAATCATAAAACCAGTGGTTTTCAAATTACTGCTTCTAGAGGGGCCCTCTATTTTTCAAATATGTGTTTCTGTAAATATTGATCTGAATGTAATAAAGTATACCCCGATTGGGGATCAAGTGACCCACCTTTATTATCCCAGATCTCTTTTTTAAGGATATCTTTGAAGAGCTCTTTAAAGAAAACTGGACAAAGACTTCAGGATGAGATGGTTTTATATAAGGAAACAGGTGTTCTTAACACCAACACAAATTACTAGGACAAGGGGAAGAAACAAAGAGGGTGGACAAAAGCTTCTACCTGTATTTCTAGTAGTCTGGTAAGAAGGGAGGTAATTACCGTAAGAAGGAAAAACCATCCAACCTGTTTATATCCTCTTCCCCCAGTAAGTGCTTAGGGAGGGGGGAATAACTTCCAGGGGAGGTAGGGGGGAGACCAGACTTGTACTCCAGAGTGCCACTGTTGATGGGGGAAGAGATATGGTTTTCCATGGCAGGGGAGAAAGCTGTAAGAGGAAGAGAGAGTGAAGTGGTAGCTGCATCACCAAACAAATGAGAGGACACATTTTCATGAAGCCAAAAAAGAGAGAACACTTTTACTGTTTATAATTTTCAGCATTTTTATTCAAATTTAGTTCCAAGAAAAAAGGGATTTGAGGCTAAAAATTGACAAAACTACTGTGGAGTGAAAATTAAAAGCATTTACAAAAAAGCACTAGTTTCCCACAAAGTAAAAATATACTTTCAAAAAAAGAGATTTTTTCTAACTAGAAAAAAATATTAGTGTGCTAGCCCTAATGTATGGCTTCAAAGGAGTGTCATTTGTGTGACTTTACAGAAAGATAAAGTGAATCTTTTACATTCTGTGAAAACTGTTAGCAGAGGTTTGTGTGTTTGCAGGAAAATGCAAAGAAGGAAAATTGGAGAAGTTGAGTGTATTGATAGATTCTTTACTTGTTGTTTTATTTTAACCAAAAATTAACTGTAGTTAGTCTCAGTGATTTCATTAACCACTATTTTACCATTAACCACTTTCTTTTTCTTCTTCTTTTTTTTTCTTAGTAAAAGCTCCAATAAGTCAACACAACATTACCTGTCCAGCACCAAAACTGAAGACAAATTTAAAAACTAGCTGATGAACATTTAGCATCTATAGGGAGCCAGATATATTTTTGCAGCACTTAGTGGAGATCAAACTGAAGCTAAAAGGAGAGTGAATATGAGAATATCACGAACGATTAGATGAACAAATACATGGCTTCATATAACAGCTTATGTTGTTCTGTTTTTGCTGAATATGTAAGTCAATATTTTCAGTCATGTGATATGTAATTTACAGTCCTGCTCTAAGATGTAGATGTTCACTGCACAAAAAAATCTCATGTGTCATAAGTAGTAGGGGACACCATGATATACATTTTCCAAATTATGCTGTCTTCAGTCTGGTTAATCTGTTGTAGAAACACATGACTAGTCAACTAATGGTTAATCAGTTGTGAATAATAGGTGAGAACTTACAGTGCGTGATATCAGGAGGCCCATAGGGATCTGATAGGTAGACATTGGTCGGCTTTCCCACCTTTAGGTAGACTATATCTGAAGTGTTCTTCAAAATGGCAACAGCCTCTTCATGAGAAACTTCCTCCAGAGTGTAGTTGTTCACCTATCCAGACACAGACACAGCTCCTTGGTTAATGTGGGTTTTAGAGGCTGCCTTGTGTTTTCTTGCTCAGTTTAGATTAGTCCAGCATGCTCCCTGTCTCCTGGAGACTGGATTATGACAGATGGTGTTCCGCTGAGAACACAACAGTAGGAAGATAATTAAATTAGCACTGATTAAGCAAGAAGGATTTTGTCCTCAGGAGAAAGCTTGCTGTTACACTACTGAGCCAGTAGGTTGCTACTTTCTCGCTTCAAAAATGCATGCATTGGGCTCGTTTTGTTATTTAATTATCATTTTTATTAAAGATACAGGAAAACAGTTTTACCTGCAAGTGAACTGTTGGTGAATGAGAAAATATACAGAAAATATACATTTGTGTTTTTTATTTGTGTATACACACACACACACACATATATATACAAACATACGAACATACATACACTGTCAAATTCTATCTATCTATCTATCTATCTATCTATCTATCTATCTATCTATCGAATTACTGGCCTCTTTTTTTTTTGAGATAGTCTCATTTGAGTCCAAAATCTGATCTAATTTTTTTACTCACCATTAGCAGCCTGTCTCCAATTTGAAGCCGGCCATCCTTCTGTGCTGCCCCACCATCAATGATCTTGGTGACATATATGCTGTTGTCACCAGGAATGTGCTGGTTTCCAACTCCACCTGCAATACTGAAGCCAAGCCCTGTGCGTGTGTTTGTACACATTAGAATAACTAATTATTTATTTTGTTGTGAGAATGACATATTTATGCTAATCATCTCACAGTACCACCAAGACATCATAATTCATTGTAACATCATGACTAAAGTATATAAATCCAAATATGTTGCTAATTGTAAAAATGTTCTCCAACTTATTTTTGTTTGAGGAACAGTCTGAGAGTGACATGAAGAGCTGCAAATGCTTGTCGCATTTCAGGAGAACTACAAAACCCTCAAATACATCACTGAGAAAATAAATACTGTGCCGTGTGTTAATTCAGTCTAAAATTATTTTACCTAATCTTGCTATACCCAAAACATACTTCAGTAACAGTGACCATTAAATTGAAGACAATCAGAAATATCTTCCCATAAAATACAATAAACAGTGGAAGTGTGTGTGTTTGACTGTGGAGGACTCAATGTGTGTGTCAGACTGAGCCCACCTTTTGGTCCTTTGATGAGTTTGATTTCAATGATGGTCTCCAGCATTGGTCTGCGGCGTCGCACATACAGCCGCACAATCGAGCCTGCAACCTTCAGGGCTTCAACTGCCTTACTATGAGATACTTCAGACACGTCTGCATCATTCACCCGCAAGATGCAGTCATTTACTCTGGAAGACAAACAGTGTGGATTAGTAATGATCATAATTTGTAATACCCTATAGCAAGGCTGCACCTGCAGCATTTCCATCTTTAAAAAGCTAACATTTTACCTGTACAGGAGGCATTTGCAAGGCAGATCAAAGAAGCCACTTTGGGCAAGTGTTTAATCTGAAAGGTTTTTTTTTTTTAGATTAAAGCTGTATTTTAAGATACAAAATTCCAGCTTTTACAGAATGTCCTAATGCTCCTTTCACTGACAGCCATTCTATGGCAATGGGAGGTTTGGTGATTTTGTTTGTGTTGTGTTTGAATGAACTCAATTTTCAATTAATAATTTGATTTAATTATTAACATAGTTTCCAGTTGGTAGAGTTTGGCAAGTGTGACATGGTGGCTGTTAATTTCGTGGCGCAGCGCAGGGTGGCACAGGGTGGCGGAGCGTGGTGCACCCCGCGCAGTTGTAATTTCGTCCGGTGCACCACCATGCGCAGCCAATTTGGTAATTTGGTAGACCAGGCTGCGCCAAGATGGGTGTGGCGGCACACCAGGGGGAGGAGTCGACAGATTCAGCTTGGCACAGTGACAATTTCGTGCCAAAGCACTGCGCCGAAGGTGCGCTGAGAGCTCGCCAGCTCTGACCTGGTCTATTCTCGGCACAGGTGAAACGTGCCCGGCGTAGTGGTAATTTGGCTGACAGGCGCGCAGTGCGCACACGTCACCAAAACATCACAGGCAGGTTTCCAGA
>JAQMCX010000036.1:1412560-1454915 GCA_029814765.1 Acanthurus leucopareius | reverse complement strand
TAGATAGATAGATAGATAGATAGATAGATAGATAGATAGATAGATAGATAGATAGATAGATAGATAGATAGATAATGAAATACCATATTGTTCCATCTTTCTTTCATCATTCAAACCTTAATGAGTGAGGCAAACAGGTTTTATGGGAAATGTGGTCTGAAGCACTTCCTGTAAATGACAGAAGTTGCCATTCTTCCCTACCTCGTTCTTTTTCTTCTTTTTCTTGTTTTTCTGCTTCCTCTGTCTCTTCTGCAGCAGGATGGTCTCATATTTAGGCCGCGGATGTTCCTGAGGGAAAAACAGGAGAACATTTTTAAGGGTATTAATGACTAATCATGTTCATTAGTCAGTTTTTCTGTGTGTGTGCTTGTTTGTGTGTTAGTGTGTATATGTATATTGCTGAATACATGCATACTGTAACTACCTCATCCTCTTCAATGCCGGTCAGATCCCAACTGAAGCTTAAACTTATCTGACGGCGCTTCCAGTGCTCCAGGAACAGAACCGCTGCACACACACATACACACACACACACACACACACACACACACACACAAATCACAAATCATTTGAAAGAAAGTCACTGACACCCTGATGCAATTTATTAAGATTTATGGTTCAGCAACGATCCAAATGTTGATTGAAAACAATTAAGAATCTCAGCATGTAGACGAGTGAAAATGTTGAAGTGCAATTTGTCAAGAGAAAAATTTTCATGCTACAACTATTTCACAAATATTACGTGCTAATTTACAAAACCAGAGGTAACTTGAATCAGTGCTTCACAACACGACACTTCAACACATCAACACTTCAGTGCTCATTTTATTTGTTTGTTTGCTGAGCAATATCCACATTTTGTAGAAGGAAAAGAATTGTTTAAACTAGTTTACAGGAGGATTATTTTCGTCTGTTTGAATTCCGATGCTGTTTTGCTGTTTCTTGCTGTGAGAGCCAGTTTACAGCAAACAAGATCCTCTTGTGGCATGAACAGCTCACATGCTTACGCCAAAAAGCTGCTGATTACGAATCAGAGTATCTTAAAAAACAAATTGAGAATTAGAAGACAGAGAAACAGAGACTTTTTTTGCTGCAAAGCCAGTTTTTAAAAACATCAGATTTATTTTTTGTGCAGTTTCTTCATTTGTTCTTTATAACTGGTGTCTGAGTTGCCTTTAACTTCCTCTCAGCACTTGAGCTGAAGGAGGTCATAAGAAAATCAGTGAGCAACTTCACATTCATTCTGTTTTGTTTACAAACACACACGCAGACACAAACACACACACACACATCTTACCCCACAGAGACATGAAAATGGCAAAGAAGACAGTGGCGGGGTTGTCAAAGAGGTGCGAGGCTCTGGCGGTGCCGCAGGCGGTGCTGAGGTGCCAGAAGTCGCAGGCTCCATCACACAGAGGACACATGGTGAAATTGAGACTCTCGTCACACATCTCCTGACTGAAGGAGGGGGAGAAAATCAAGACTGAAGCTATAGAGAGCCTATATGTAACAACATGAATATGAACAATAATCTTCAAAAGCATAAAAAATCAGCTACAATTCTGCACTGCAGAGTTTGGACTCAGTCCCAGTAAAGAAGATCCAGAGATCCTTCTGTGTGGTATTAGAAATGAATGGAACTTTTAACACAAAGCTAAGACGCAAGCTTCTCTGCTTTGACCCTGTTCATAGTGTGGGATGAATTATCAACCTTTTGCTTCATCACACGCTCACACACGCACACACACACACAGTGCCAGCCGTGCCTTCTGTGTTCCTCCCACACAACCCTGACTAAAGCCAGATTCAGCAGGTATCTGGGCAATCCCTGTCTAGTGAGTGTGTGAGGGCTTGTGTGCATACATTTAAAATGTGGTAGGAGGAAATCCTAATGTTCTGCATCCTTCTAATGATGGTATTTTATCTGAAATCTTGTTGTCTTTATCACTTAGCATCTTCAAAGTGACATTAGATCGTGCATGTTTTTCACCTTAATTCAGTAGAAATGTGTGATTTTACAGTAGTTTCCATCTACAAATGAAGCTTCAGTGCACTTTTTAGTACCTGGGTATGTTAGTATCCACTGTTGCAACCCCATAGCCAAAAACAATGATTCCCACAATGGAGGCTGGGATCAGCAGCTGAGTGTAAACACCGAGCCATGCAAAGTACAGACCGATCTTCTCCCCAAAGTACTTCCTGTGGGGTCAGAGGTCGTGGATTAGAAGGTGAAAGTAACAGTGGAGTTCATGATCATGGCAGAGCAGACTGTGGAGAATTAAGCAGCACGCAAGACACAGGGCTAATAATAGCAGGGCTGGGCTAAAAATAAAGCTCCATAACAGAGTTAGAAGTGTGTAAATGTTTTATTTTGGGCTTCAATTCATAACGTTGAGTGTTCTCTGTATCAGTGACTGTCCACTGTAAAATGTGCAGAAGGAAACAAGCATTTTTAGGTATTTTTAATTTAGACTTTAATATGTTAAAACTTAGCTGATCTGCTTATCTATCTATCTATATTATCTGGGATAATCAGTTCTTATTGACAGTGATCTGCTAACATAAACAAGCAAGCCCAAAACAATCAACACACTATAACTTAAATGTCCTTTTTATCCTGATGGGTGCAGCATTACATGACATTACATATATTTTAAATCACTTTAAAGGGCAGAGACAAAAAATGTAAAAAATCCCTCTCAAATGAACTCTAGTAAAGAGGCTTTTATTTAGTCCAATTTCATTACCTCCAACTAATTATTGTTTAGTTTGATTAATGGTATTTGCTGCAAAAAAGGACGCAATTTGGTAGTAACCAGTACAGTAACTGAGACCAAAAACTATTAAAGGCAAGGTCTAAAAATTTTAAGTCTATATTAGTTGTTTTGTGATTTAACCTTAACCTTTATGCTCTAGTTTTTTTTCTCATGGTGGGCATTTAATTGATCCTTATTTCTGATCTAAAGGACATATATAAATATACATATTTTATTAAGTGTGTCTGTTTTAATACAACACTCACATATCCATATGTACTTTGAAGGTTAATAGTTGTAGAGGGAATTCCCTCATAATAAGACTACATAAAACTGTAAAGGATAACCACTAAATAATGCTAACTCAGATGACTGAAGCCTTGTATTAGTTTTAGATGAACTTTCAAGCTCATTTCGCAGAAAAATGTTTGCACAGTAAACTCAAACTGTAGTTTACAGTACAGAATTGAGTATTTCAGGAAAAACTCGACTTTGAAAAAAAAAAAATTTTAAGGTGAAAACCAGCAAATTAAAAGTCTGTTGGTTAACTACAACGACCAGAATGCATAGCAACTTCTCTAGGTTTGCAGCTTGTCTCGTTAATACAATGCAAGCCACCAGATGCCTCTGTTTTTTGAGTTGCATATTGCAGAAGATGTAAGAAATACATTTCAGCCTGCTCAAATCTGAGTCAGTGATGTGATTTCCTGTGGTCACCTGATCAGATCGACGGGCTGGTACTTGTAAAAGGCAGAGTATCGAGCCCACTCCTCATGCAGAACCTGAGGACAGACACAAAAGAGAGACAGAGTCGGTGTGGGTGTATGCTGTCATGTGCACTTCCTAGTTGTGGCAAGTTAAAAATCAACAAAGGATCCTAAGAGGCAGAGCTGACCTGAAGTCAGGAATAACATCATTGGTTGTGCTGAACCTCTAGTGGATGAAGCTAAAAAAACTGCAGTTTGAATAACATTATTCCAAAGCAGGCAGATAAAAGGTAAAGTAGGAGGAAGATAAATTTATGCGGCCTCTTGATACTGACAGACTATCATCCAGCCACAATGAATAATCTGGTGAAAAAGTCTAACACATCAACATCATGATCATGATTGAACTGCAGAGTTGCTGTTCATATTTTTCACTTTATTGCTTGCTTGCTGTTGTTTTTTGTTTTCTCTGTGCTAACCTTCACTCCAAAAGACAGTTTGTTGGGCTCCGTTCTTTGAAATTCAACTCAGTGAATGTTGTGTCTCTGCCCTGAGTGCAGCTCTGCCTCTCAGAGATGTTTACTGAACTTAAACTCCAATCTGTGACAGTGTTAGACAGATGGGAGGGAGGAATCACCTCAGGAAAAGAAAAAGGAGAAAAGACAGACACAGATGAAATCATTGTTTGGAGAAGTGAAGGCTGCCTTTCATCCAGTCCAGACTCTCAGATGGCAGACATTTTCTTCCTATAGCATACTAAAAAGCCCCAGCACTGTATCACATTAGCAAGGTTGCTTCCTGAAGAGCTAGAGCAGTGGCAGTCTACGGTAGAGAACCTGTAGTTTTTCTTTAAATAGACAAAAGATGAGGAGGAGGAGGAGGAGGAGGAGGAAGAGAA
The DNA here is from genome assembly GCA_029814765.1 of Acanthurus leucopareius. Lineage (NCBI taxonomy): Eukaryota > Metazoa > Chordata > Actinopteri > Acanthuriformes > Acanthuridae > Acanthurus > Acanthurus leucopareius. Next base: position 1,450,554 of record JAQMCX010000036.1, on the reverse strand, counting down.
GCAGGGGGAAGAGAGAGAAAAAATGAGAGAGGAAGGGATCTACCTGTCTTTCGTTCCTCTCCTCAAGCTGTCCAATAACTTTGTAGTCACCCTGAGGAGTAAGAGGAAAGAATGAAAAACATGAACAGGCACAAGAATCACAAGATTCATTCAGTCACTAACTCAAACATTTAGGGAAACATATGTTAACGTACAAAAACTGCAAAAAAAAATGCACTTGGTATAATCAAACAAAAACAACAAAACTAATGGACATTAAACACACAGAATTTACAGAAACGTTTTGAGCTTTTTGGATTAGTTAAAGCTAATTTTAGGTAGTTCAAGTTTAATTACATTCTGAAAATGTAACATGTATAAAACAAGGCTTTTTTGCATCGATGAAGATTCCAATTTCAAGCAAGTTCTCATCTTCTGCAAATTAAACAATATTACAATGAGTTGAAACTGATGGAAATTCCAAACCTCACACTTACATCATGGAGGGGGAAGGCAGAGTCATACACGCCTTTAGCTATCAATGTGCTGATACCTGGAGAAGAGAAAAGAGAAAGGGATGAGAAAACCCCCAAGAGAGTATCTGAATGTCACTCTGAGGTGCTTTTCTTTTCCTGCCCAGTCGTCCAAATCAATCCTTAATGTACCTTTAATGAAAATTATGAACTGTATCCCTTAGAGAGAAGTCATGATATGCAACCTTTATTTGTCTTGAAACTTCAGCGGAGTGAGACTTTGTGTCCTCCACGATAGTTTGGGCAGAATATCGAGTTTTAAACCAGAGATCCAAGCAGCTGGTGAAGTAATAGTTGAGTCCTTGGCATTAAAGAGTGAGTTTACACCAACTGGCACCAAGATGTGGCGTGAAATAAAGTGGTAGCCACCGTAAAAGAACACCCTCTGTTATTTATCTCTCATCCAGAGCTGCACACTGCTCCACCGTTTTGATATCGTATTGATTCCTGAAGATGAAATTCATCTTCTCATGAGTTCAGATTGAGTTCAAGGACACCTCAGCAGTGTGATTATTTTACTTGGATCAACTACAACTACTGACATTATGCCTCAAACCTTTTTAATTATATACCAATTTCAGGTTTTCCCAAAAAATCGCAGGCCGTGACGGCAAAAAATCAGCCATTATGTATATAAAAGTGTTTTTCACACACTAACTGAACATGTAGCAGCGTGTGATGTAGACTTAGGCCTCACCCTGCACCCTGCACCCTGCACCCTTTCTGTTCAATTTATAAGTGTCAAGCAGACTGGGATGAGGTTACATAGCCACCACTTAAACTCTTTGGAAAATTTTATGTGGGAAGTGATGGTCTGACCTGTGGATGTCAGGGCTGACACTCACGTATCACATGACCTAACGCACACAGCTGCCTCTTTCATCACAGTAATTAATCAATTAATTAAGCGTGCCTCAAAGGGGACGGAGAACTATGCAGCGATTAGCTGTGCTATTAATGAAACTCACTAACACACTCACACACACATTCAAATGCATGACTGTTCACTCAACTGGCTAGAAACAACCACAACTCCCAGGGGTCCTTGCTTCAATCTCAGCCTGACCCAGGAAGTGTGACCCACTTGTAGAGAAGATGGAGGAGGGCAGTAGAGACACGGGGAGTGGGCTCTGCCTTTGTGTGTGTGTGTGTGTGTGAGAGACAAATTTCACACAGCAATAATAAGGAAGAAAGAGAAAATAGAGGTTAAAGAGATGTATCTCTATTTTCTGTCCCCTTCTTCCCCTGCAGCTCCATCAGTACCCGCTGGCTCAGACCTTCTGCTGTGATGGAGAAGCCAAGCAGACATATGGCGGAGCACTGGAAATGAAACGGGTGTCAGCTCAGTTCTGTACGGGACCTCTTGGTTGCAAAGACAGCTGTTATCTGCACGTCATTAAAGTCTAACAACAAGTAAACACAAAGGCAGAATGATTTGTCTCTTACTGACAGAACTCTTATTTGTTTGTAGCTGTTGTTTCCATCTCAATGAATTACTGCTTAACAAAATACCCCAAAATAAATGACACTGCTGCTAATGTAAGCTTAGTCCTTTAATTTGCTAACTTTCCCAGTGTGTGTCTGCTTGAAGAACAAGCAAAGCCACAGCCTGGTGAGTAACAAGGTGTTTCCACAAAGCCCAAACAAAATAAACCCTGAACAAATGCAGTTTAAAAAGATGTCGGCCACATCTTATTATCCAATCATTGCACTCCTTCTTTGTGTCAGCTGCACTCCATTTCACCTCCCCATTAAGCTCCCAGCAGGCATATCAATATCACCTCCCACTTCACCTGCAGTCAATCAAGCAGTCCAGTTGGATTTGAGAGTTTCAGCACAAACCTGAAATGCATCTGACAGCTGACTTTACCCTGCAGTGTCAGAGCTAACCATGTTACACAAGTGTTCCACTGCACCTGCTTTTTCCTTTCAATATCACACGGAAAGGCACAACTCAAACACTGTTTTCTGTTCCGCAGTAGGAAATAGCCTCAGTATGTCTACTGGAGACTCATCAAGATGTTATTTATTCTCTTTGACTTCACTGTTGCCTGAATTCAAACTTTCCTGGCACTTAAAACAGCTTCCAAACTGATCGAGGTTGATGCTTGTGAATATACCAATGATCGGTTGTCACAACACGTCCGTTACAAAGGCCAACAAGACTTTTTATCAAGCTAGATTTGTATCCCAGTTTTGTGACTCCTGAACTTTTTAGCAGGTTTCCTCCAACATAATTTATTGATCAATTACAGGCCATCACACTTACAAGGAGTTGGCAGGATAAGTAAAGAAGGATTTTCAGATTGTGTTGCTGCAATTACTGCTGCTTGCCAACAGAGGTGGACAAACTCATTGATTGTTTTCAGAACCATTTTTTAAATAAGAAACAACATCATGAAAAATCATTGACATTGACATTTGTTAGATTCTTATGCCTGCAGCACACATATTAGATCTATCTACAGTGGGTCCACCTAATGTCTTTCACTTCATCATTGACCAAGTCACAGCGTGCGTGTCAACGTGATGAATGTAATGGCTGGAAAAGGTTGCATGTGTTTATTCAGCTTCTCCTAAACACACTGTGTTTTGCCAATGAACTGTTTCTTAACCTCACCTATGGTTTGACAGGTCCGTACACACACTGTCCGCCTCAGGATCTCATAAACCTACACAAAGAGGAAGGAATATTAGACAAGAGATACAACTAAACAAACATGCCACATAAACCACATAAAGGAGACTTAGGTTGAACACTTACTATTCGGCCCCTTGTGGCGTTGTCAAAGAATGTGTCTTTAGATGTGATGTTGTACCTAAGAGTGTAAAGAAACACAACCAATTAATTAAAAACTGCATTTCTACTTATGAATTTTTAACCAAAAAGAAAGGCGTGGTAAAGTGTGTGTATGTTTGTGTCTCACAGGTGGAGTTTGTCCCTGGAAAAGCAGTGTGAGAGAAACTTGGTGCGTTCGTGGTCCTGATGTAGTACTTTGGGCTGGAAAGGCTGGTTCATTTTCCTCCACAATGTACTCATGCGAGAGCCAAATCCACTTTCCTCTTTGAGTTCATAACTCTGATGAAACACACAAGTCAGAATTAGTGACATTATCACACATGTTGGACATTTAAGTCCACCAAGTCTTCAAGTCTCACCAGTTCTGAAGAAAATACACTTTTTGCACTTTGAGTGACCCTGCAGAAATTAAACTCTGATGCATTATTAGCATAAATACCAGAATATGTCTAATTAACTGAGGTACATACAGTAGGGCAACACTCAGTACTCTACTTCTCTGTCTCCTCTTATCTTAGTTTGTCTCTTGTTGCTGATTAAACTTGGTGGCTTTATAAAGAAAACCACTCTTTTCATGAAGGACCAACACAAATCTTGATCTTTACACACACCAACAGACAAGCACTGTACAAGGACTCAAAAACACATATTTTGTGTCCACTGACTCTTTTTGACCAGTTCTGCTATCTCACCGTCTTGGTTGGGACTTTAATCTTGAGGAACTCCGCCTCTCGACACAGAACTGGCCATGGCGCATGGAGACGGGTGAAGCTGGGGCCGTGAGTCTTCAACTGGAAAGCAAACAAAACTTCAGGAACAGAAGATGTCACGACTGCCAGCCTTGTGGTCAGATTAATAGGTCAATGCTATACATGTGTTCAGATGCTTACAGAAAGTAAGTGATTGTCAACTTTTCTTTAAAATAATCCATAACAAGATACTCATTCTTTTCTGTGTCTAGCACAGCTTTAACAATGGCAGGATTTGGATTTTTTTTCAAATTCCCAGAATCCTTTATGCACAAATACTTTAAAGCGTCTGAATTTTTTTACTTAAAAGTCATGTTTTATTGAAAAAAAAATATTGAAAAAGAAATACACTGTTATTTTTGGGGAAATACATTCCCATAATGCTTGGCTGAAACTACCTGCCTACCACACCATCTGTCAGTGCTGCTTTGCAATCCAGTCTAGCTGACAGACTTCAGTAGGAGAAACCTCAGCATGAAGCTGCACTTCACTGCAGACAGTTACTTTTAAACCTAACAATTGGTGGCTGGAGCTGAGACTAAGCAATATCTCAACAATAATCCAAGTTGTATTTTACGTCAGAACCAGACTCAACCAGTTCCCACCATTTGCCTGACCCACTGAAACACTTTGGCTAACCAGTTTGGCCAGCAGCATTACTGGTGTTAATAAAAGATACATGTAGCATTTGTTCCTTCAGCAAAGCCTGGAGCTGTTTTCTTCACCATTTTGTTCTTGCAGCCTGTTCCTGACACACTGCACGCTTGATTGTTCCAAACATCATCTTCATCAAACAGAAATAATATATTAAGTGTATGTAAAAACCCATCCTGACTCATCCGGCTTGTTCTGCTACTGAATCAAGGTCAAGTGCCCACACTGTAATTATTATTTAATATTAAGATGCATTAGCAAAATGTGATAATTGGCAGCTCCAAAAAGCATCAAAAGGCATCAAAAGGCACTCGGATGAATTCTGAGTATCTGAGCACTCACAAACCCCCCTCCTCGCTTCCTGTAAATCATTAAGGAGCAACACGTTAACAGAAATAAAAAACAAAACATGTTTAATGTGAGCAGCAAAAACGGTTCTTTTAAATTCTACAAAGCAGCCATTAGCCAAAATGTGGCGTGAGTGAAAGTGCAACCAGAAAGGCAGAAAGAGAGCGGAGCCAGTGGGGGACGACAGCCAGGTAACCTTACCCCCCTCAGACCCCCATCAGCTCCGGTGAGTGGAGGGGGAGGGGGGCGAAAAGAGAAAGGTGGCATGGCAAATGATAGAAACCTGAAACGATTCTCTTTCTCCTCTCTCGACTCCTACTCTCCTGAGATCTTTCACTCCCCCTCACCACCACCACCACCACCACCACCACCAAAGCGCCTCACATATATATTACTGTACCTTCTGCTAGCCGCTGTTTCACTGACTGATTGACTGACTGGCTGACTCACTAACTGTCAGTCTTGCTCCTCTTATATTTCATTATGCCCTCCCTCACTGTTAGAGTGACTGACACCGTGGAGTGTAAAGCCACCTGACCTTTAACACTCTTTTATTAACATATATTTGTTAAAAACACATCATCTATTTATACATAAGACAACTGTTTGCAAGTGAAAGCTTTGTTTTGTTTTGTTGTAATTGCACTTTAAGTTGAGTTAAGTTTGAGTTCTGACTGACCACCCCAGCTGTATTTTAAATGCCACAGCAATTGGGGTTGATTAAATTGTTTCCTCCACATCCACAAAAAGTGAAAATATTACCTTTAGGAGAAAATAGATTCTGTTAAGGAGAAAAAATATCACTTTATCTTTTCAATTTAAAAGAGACTGCACCTAAATAATAACCCTGGACTGTAAACAAGTGATGACATGCTCTTTTCATACCTTGTGTAGCTGTGCTGTAGTGTGACACCTTAGTACCACAAGTAGAACAAACCAGATGTGGTGACACATGTGGTAAGAGGTTAAAGAGACTTTAATCTTTTGACCAACAGGAGGCAGAATACTTAATGTCTTCTCAAATCAAGTGTAGAGTTAGCAGGGATCTAAACTTAAAACAGCTCTGCATTAACACAAAACAGGGGTCTGCGTTGGTGGTGATGTGTTGAAGACATTACTGACAAAAAAGAAATAGGTTAAGAAATCCAGTTGGAGCAACAAATGAAAGCATTATCAGAGGATTTATCAGATGCCATCACACTGCACGGAGCTCATACTGATACTGCAACAACTACATAACAAAATGATCTGCCAACACAAGAATTCACATGTTGACCAAGACCTTGTCTACTCTTTAAGTTTTTTAGATAAGTAAATTTCAGATTAACCGTTTATCTATATACTTTATGATTTTATCTCACATATCTCACTCAAGTGTATAACAAGTGTTTCACCAAATTTTGACTAATAAGTTCTGACATTTGCCTCAAAAAAAAGCTAAAACTCTCTTTCATTTAAACCCTGACCTGGTGACCCTCAACATAACTCTGCAAAATAAAAATTGATATCCAACAGTTTTCTCAGTAATGCTTTTGTTTGCTTATTTTACATCAGAAATTTAAGATACCCTCAAAATGTAACAGTTGCATCATTCTTTTACTTAAGCTTCTGTAAACGTTGCTCTCCTCCTTCACTTATTGTACCAAACTTCAACCAAAATCCATTAAATTCCAACCACTTGCTTACATTCATTTCTCAGCATCTCTCGCCCCCTTTTCCCTACCCCTCCTCCTCTTCCTCTCCCCCCTCCCGCTCCCTCCCTTTCCTTTCTATCTCTCCATCAAAAAACAGAGGATATAAATACTTTTCAGCCTAGAGAAGGTTAATTAGTAGAGGGATTTCCAATTAGCTCTTTATCTCTGTAGGGGGGGTAACTAGGACGCAGCCGGGGGCGTCTTTGGATGGGGAGGGGGCATCGAGTATGAGAGGGTGATCAGTTGGGTGATAAGATGGCTGGGTGGAGAGTGAAGTGGTACAAAGAGGGAAGTTGAGTCAAGAGGAGCACGGATGGTGAGAATGAGAGAGAGATAAAGAAAGTGACTGACAGGAAGACAAAATGGATCACAGAAAGACAAATTAAGACAGAGACACAAACAGAGACACAGTATTACAGGTGGTTACAGACAAAGACTTAATACTGGGGTAAAGGCTGTGGGGGCGAAATTACATGACTTCCTTCAGATCTGCAAGTGGTCAGATGCAGGAATCAACCTAGATACAAATTTGGCAACCTGTATTTGAGTAAGTGATTAGCCTAGATTAACTCACAACATTATGCAAAACATTTATTTTTAGGATAATAATATGAGGAGCAGCTACAGGTTTCTGCTGCAGAGCTGTAACATCAGCTGGAGAGCACACTGCAAAGAAAGCAACAGACTGCCAAACCATCATTTCATAAGATATTTTCACTGTCAACTTATTCCCAGTATATTAAGTTTGGAGTTGCAACAGCAGCAGTAAAGTGAATATTTTATCTTAAGTTTCTATGCTCCCAGTTACTGTGTACAAGACAATAATCTCTTCACAAATCAGCCTCAAAACTTTTTATTCTGCCGGATGTCAGCAAAACCATTTTTACATCAAAATAACACCTACATGCAGGTTTTAAATGAGGATAAACCTGCTAAAAACAGCTAATCAAATCCTTTGAACCCTAACCCTATTGCAGAGGATGATTTCTTTCTCTTTCTGATGTGTTGCATTAAACAAAAGACATGCATAGGAACAGACACAAAAATAAAGAAGCATGGAGGCCAGTGACAATATTATAGTAGTTTATTTTTTTATATCTTTTACTTCACTCTCTCCTTTAAACAGATAGAATTTGTTTATCGCAGAGGCATTGACCAGGGAATGAAGGCATTACACCCTTTCACACTAAAGACAAAAGTTATATGTTAGGGGGTTTTAGCTTGGTGTCAGTGAGCATAAGATAATAGTTTGTTGTGAATGAGTGGCTGTGAATAGATACTTTTTCTCCTCACAAGCCCAAACACATAACAGTTTAAAATCTCCCTCACTCTCTCAGTGAATTCTGGGATGCACTCCAGCCACCCCCAAGAATGGATATATTAAGAGAGCTGAATATGATGCTGCCACTCAGTTTTGCTCACAGTCTGCCTCACTGCTACTTGTTGAATTACATCTACTGAATTCCTTGCAGGCCAGAAAGCATTTTCCCCATAGACCACTATTATAAAAGAGACATCTGTCAAAAAAAATTAAAGAACACTTAAGACTGCAAACCAGGCCAGTTTTAACTCTTCGTGTTTGCAATTGTGAACACATAAAGTTTTGAATTTTCTGAGAACCAAAGCTTTTTTAAAATGTTGGTTAAGTCTTGACAATGAAGCAGGCAGGCAGGGTTAAGGTTAGCAAGTTGGTTAACGGTTAGCAAATATGGCAAAATGAAATTTATGGACAAACTTCAATTCAAATCTATTTCAGAAAATTTTATTTTAGTGAATAAAAAAAGTAGGTCCTCATGGCTGTCTGCACATAGTACACACTGGCAACTTCACAACATACACATTAGCTTAGGTTGTTTTTTTTTTAAAATTACAGGCTAACATTATGAGTTTCTTTCATTCTTGGACTATTTATTTATTTATATTGATTTGTATGTTGCAGTTTATTGTGCAACCAATGAAAAATTGTCTGCTCCACTCACTCAATCCTCCGCAGAAAGGCCCCCCCTGAGGTCAAAGCTGATGTTTGGCTTTTCCATTTTTTAGCTATGGAATGATGCTTGCTAACCACTAGCTAGCCAGTTTGTTATTCTCACGTTATTTCCTTGTTCATGGAGACTTTGACATCATAGCTGTTAAATACCACCACTTATACCACAACTTTAAACCAATCAGATCGGTGATTTGAGCTACCTATTTTATAACATGTATTATAATGTTTGTTTAATTTGCTATATGAAATGTGAGACAGGTTTCCTGAAAGACAACTCTTGTCTTTTTGGCTTCTTCAGGTACTGGTAAAATAACAGCCTGAATAGAGGCAAATAAAAAAGCTGCTTGACTGCACTGAGCTGAAGTCAACAAGCAACACACTGACTGAGTGCTAGATTTATGACACAGGAAACAAGCTAGTACATTATCACAAGAAGAAATGCTTTAAGGCAACAATCTTATAAGATATCTTGTTTGCATAATCATTGAAAGCCAAAATCAAAAATTTTAAATACAATTGGATTAATCTCCTAGCCCTGGTATGTGTAACAAAAGTCAATAACAAAACGGATAGCCAAATGGGTTATATTTAGATTATGACAGAAAAAAAAATTCTGTCTTCACTTAAAAGTTGCATGATACTAACAGTAATTTAGAGGCATTTTTTCTTGTCGAAAATATCAGTTCTGTTTGATGTATATTTGGTTCAAACATTATCTGTGTTATTTACCTTCAAGGGTAAATATGAAGGATTCTCCCAAGCATCACACCTGCCGCAGTATTTCCCTGACCTGCCTTTCCCCTCAGTCATCACTGAGAATTGGCAGTTTTTCTGCAACACGGTGGTGCAGCACGACCTGAGTGGGCAGGTGTAGAACAGGTGAATGTGCTGTCCTGCTGCCAGTTAGTGTGGCAGGAATCACGCTGTATCCAAGGAAAGCCTCACCAACAGCCAATCCTACTCATTTTGTTTCCCAGGCAGCCACAGACTGAACTCTACAGAAGTCCCAGCTCCACTCCTTAAATTAACATCTCTGCTCTGATTTAATTAAAAGAGCTCTGTAAGAGGATGTCCCTTAGAGATCTAAGGTCAATTCAATAATCCTCTGACAGAGTCAACAAGTTTGACATTCAAGTTCCTCTTTTCCTAAGCATCCAATTAATGTGAAGTCAAACAGGTTGGTAACCGGTAGGAGGACATTTCATGAAAAGCACATTCATAGAAAATAGTTTGTTTTCATATAAATGTCACTGGTTTAAAAATGGATGAAAAGCATAAAAATGTTGTGCATACTTGATACATTTAATGTGATTCTGTTTGATGAACTTAAGTCGTCTAATCAGGCAGTAAAAACACATGATGACCTTAATCTCCATGCTGCTATACCCTATTATTAATTGATAACACTGCAGGGGCACTGCTCTGCTAACTACTGTTTGAATAGTCGGCACTTTCTCATAATATTTTGTTCTAGCTAAACTCAAAAAAGTCACATCCATCAAAAACACCTGCTGGAAAAAGACTGATACAGTTTATTCAGTGCTTTATTGCCATTATTCAGTGTGCTTTGAGAAACATTTAGTGTTGCTTTGTTGGCGTTTGGTTTGTTTGGTGATTCATTCATTCATTCAGTGCCACATTTCCAACCTGCCGCAAGAAACAAAGCCAAGTAGAGAAGTTCTATTTAAATATGCTAAATATTTAGAATGCCAGATGGCAGATTTGTGAGTAAAGTTAATTTTGAAATTTATCATTCAATATTCGACAATAAAAAGTGTCAAACAAACATAATACTTCCCTACAATCAAGATACAAGATCCCTACAATGTCCATTAAAATCTTTTGGCACATATTATGTGAGTTAATTTATCTCAAACTACATAATGTGATTGCATTTCTCTGGCACAGATAAGGTCCTTCCTGATGCTGGCACAGTGTTTACCTCATAAGTTAGAATATATCAAGTCAAACAGCTTTTGATTTGCTGCATTACTTTATCATCTGCACACAGAGTACAGTGGCTAAATGCAATACTGGTTTACATTTTTCTGATTGCATCTATATGAGTGACTAAGTGATTTTCAGACAATGGTCTTTCTCCTTGCCAACACCTCCTACGTCCACATCTAGATGGAAAGCGTGTAATTGTGTTTGTCAGTCAATTTGTAGGAATACCCAGAGGGGGTGGGCGACAGGGGCTGAAATGACATTACGATATCTCAGGATAATTTAGCGATTATGATGCTGTGGATAATTTGACAAAATACTGACAAATACTTCAGTTTGGAACTTACATAATCTGTTGATCTGTTGTCATAGTCAACTGGGTGTGTTAGCTTAAGGTGGTGAAAAAAGTTTGTTTTATTGACCCCTATCGTTGGTACATTCTTCTCACACTACTTGCATATGACTGTGGCCTTTTGGAACTAACACTCCAACCATGAGGCTAATGTACCAATGTTACTATCACTTTCAGCACACTTGTTGTTTCTGCTATTATCCTGTTCATTTCAATATGGATGTAATCATGAATAATATGATCTTGAACACTCCTACCGTCCACATACTCAAATTAGGGATATCAGAGTGCAAGTCGTCCTCCGGCTCTCAGCGGCAGATTCGATCTACCCCTCTATCAATGGGATGAGATAAGGAGCTATCAGTCAGTCAGCTAATCTCCTGGCTTAGGCTCCGTAGCCACGCTGTCAACAATCTGATTAATACTAGCCTGCAGACCTCACACACTGCCAACTGGCTGCCAGCCAGCACACACAGATCCACATGGTCACATGTATTTAGCAAAATAGGTATCACACACACACACACCACCCTCTAATACTATACACTGGCATGACACTGCAAAAGTCCTGATAATTTGCATTTCAAGTGCACATAACTCTTCTCTGAACATGGTATCCAGCTGTAAAAGTTCAACAGACCATCAGTAACTGCGATATAACCCCACGTGTCAGTGCTGTGATGTAACAACTCAAAACATTGCAAGACCGTGCCGTATAGCTTCCAGCAGCTGACACTTCAAATGATTCCTCTTACTGCCGGAGACAAAGAGCAGCAGCAGTTCATTTGGTATCAAGTGGAACTTTAACAGTGACTACATTTGTACAACTGCAGCAGTGAGCCTGCAGCCCTACTACGAGAACACAGAGCACACAGACTGCGTGTTCTGCCAAGAGCCTATTACACACACACACACACACACACAGGCACCAAAAGCAGGACTGAACTACACACACTAACACTTAAGTACTGGTTGCTACGTAACACACAATCACTGCGAAGCGATTTGTACATGTCAAAACAAAATAACCCGTTTCAGGCTAAATTAGCAAATCGATACAAAGAGGTCAGAGCAGCTGCGTTGGCTCAAGTAACTAGAATTAAAGTCTGTCAGCTTGCATGAAACAATCAGGCCCTCATGGGGAAGAAGACTGCAAAATAAAGAATAGAGTTAATGTTTGGTAAACTACCATTTAGCAGCCCATGATGTCTATAAGAGGTCAGAGAATCAACGCTATGAATGTAAGCAAAGCTGACAGAGATCTCACTGTGCTTCCACTTTCATTAGAGGTGTAATCATTTCTTATGAGAAAACACATTTAAAATGTTCACTGTGTTTACAGCAAATGTTTGGCCCCACAACTTCGGTCTATTCTGGTTCAGCGAAAGGACAAAATGGTATGTTTGATACATTCTGACCACTTTGAACGACCACAGCTCTTTACATTGTCCGCAGAATCAATATCACCCAGTTATTATTGACTGTAAATATTGTTTGCTAAAGGTTTTCTTTGTCCTCCAGTACTTCCAAGTGTTCCTTGAAGAAGGAACAAGGCTGAATGACTCATCAATCTTGATTTTTTTTTTTCCAAAGCTCAGGTTTGCAGGTTTGGTGCAGCTTGTACTGAGTTGTGCATCTGTGTGTTGCCCTGGATACAGGCTGCTCTCACATAAAACTTCTTTAAATACCACTTTCTGGTGGATTTTTATCATCGTTCTTGATTCAGACATTTTACAATTTAATTATTCTGCAGTATTCTTTTCAGAATATTTGATTTGTTCTTTTTTTATTCCTGTCATGTCTGTCTTTTTTTTGGTTGAGCTAAAATTCTCTGAGAAAATTATGTTGGTGTTGATTCCCTTCAGGTTTTCTTTGTAATGTTCACCCTATCTAATGAGCTAACTCTTAATTAAGTTAAAAACAAGTCTATTATTTATTGGTCCCTTGAATAAAGTGTTGTCAAATAGCATGGTGATGCAAAATTTAGATGAACATCCATTGTTCATGTTTACACTGTCACAACTTGATGACTGAGTTGATGACTCAACTTTGAGTGTACGGTGTCTATTATGTGCAAAATGAATGAATCGACCCAGAAATAAAAGTTAGATTGTGGACAGCCACAGAAAAAAATACCCAACATATGATCTTATATGAGTCTTTGAAAGGACATATTTTTATTCTAGTGAGTGCACGGTACCAGTGTTGCACCATAAAGACAAAAGATAAAGGTGCATTTCCTACTGTGCCATTGGCAATTATTATTAGTGATAACAAATATTTACTAACTGAGTCCTCTGGATTCTCATTTTTACAGTATTGTTTTGTTGTTCAACAGCAGCATGATGATAAAAAGTAGTGCAATACAGACATAAAACTTAGACGGGGAAATAAAATCTGCATTTCAAACAGAAACATCCTCATGACACGAGGCTCCTGCTGGTGTAATAGCCACCTTACATCCTTAACAACACCTCCAGTCTCACCCACCTCTTTCCTCTATCAGGTTCCTATGTAGGCGCTCACCTTAAATAGCTGAAGACAGAGTTACATCAGACCCTAACAGAGCCCTCCCGGGCTCGTTTAGAAAAGAAAATAAAGAATTAATGTACAAACCTGTACTCTGGGTTACAAATCTGTGCGTGCAGTTTATAAATTGTGCTCTTGGATTCATAATCCATGCCCATGGATTTATATAATCTCATTTTAGAGTTAGGGTAGAGTAAAGGGCATGGCTTTTCTTAATATCAAACAATTCAAAATCTTCTTTTGTATCAGCAGACCAGCGAGGGAATACACTTGTTGTTTAGTGCATTTTTGACCATTGCTTGCTAATTCCCAATAGTTTACTTAGAGCTGCATAAAAAATTCATGTTATGTAGAAATGTTCCTAAGATGGACAAACCCACAGAGATATATTAGCGGACTCACAGTACCCCTCAGTTCTTTCAAGTGTTTTAGCATCTTTTAGCTCAATACTTTGGTTTAGAGGCCCATTATTTCCTGATTTTTGGTCATCAGCATTGTTTCCAGTAGCTCTTTTCAGCAAGAAAATCTCAGACAAAGCAGTGCCTAGCTGGTGAACCTTGAGGAACAATTAGCAGCTAAAGAACCAGATGCTTCTCTCAGGAGCTGGTGGAGACCAAAACAGAGCCAAAAAAAGGAAAGTAAATATTAGACTAACATCCATCAGATGGCAGGAAACACAACTCTAAATGAATGCAATTGTTGATATGTGTCTGCTGGAGTCTGCTATCTTAATTAAATCACAGCAACAACCTTTGCAATAGTGCATCTTTTTTTTTTTATGTTGGCCCCTCCAAAAAATCTATTTAAACAGGTTAAACTGCGGAATACTGAGATATGTCCCTGATGTCAAGATGTTTGTTTGGTCTTGGACCTTGAATACAAAGGGCTGGTAACATTAATAAATCAAATGTTTCTACCTTTCATCCAAAAACCGGTTTCAGTTTAGAACAGGATGGCATTAAAAAACAGCTAATCCATCACAGGGACCAGTGTGGCAACTACAGCAAGCCAGTGTGGTTATGAAGGGCTGTGTTACTTAAAATTTCTCCTACTTGTGTGTTTAAGGGCATTTAGGGGTTACTCAACAGTTGTCTGACACACAGCAATTTAATTGAAAAATTTTAGTATGTTGACTGAAAATCTGTCTGAAAGACAAAATATGAGCACATGAGTTGTGACAGTTGCTGTGTAAAATAGTTTCTTTACCTCTTGCTTTAAAAAAATCATTGGAAAGGACTTTTTCATAAGGCTGTTAATCCACCAGCAGAAAGAGTTCTCATCAAAATCATCAGTCCCAACTGCATTTCCACATAATACATAGTATTATATCAGAAAGTAAAGGCTATGCAGCCACTTTAGGTGTCAATAGTACCTTGGAGAAAAGAGAAAGGGCAGACGATGCACCTAAATAAGACCAGACATGCACACTTACCTCTCTGTCTCTCTCTATCTCCAGGCCAGCTTCCATCAGGTTGGCTTCAAATTCCTGTCTAATAAGACGCATCTCATGGTCAGCATGTTCTGTTGGCTCGTTCTCTCCTGTACTTCCCAGCTCCATGAACACCTCCCCAGCACTCGCAGCCTCTCCTCCTGGTACATCACCTCCTCTCCCCGCTGCCGCCGCTGCTGCATCTGGGCCCAACGACGGGGGAAAGTTGCCATTGGAAACAATGGACAACCTGTCATGTGAAACTGAGGTGCTGGCTGGAGATCGTATGGAGCTGTGCCGTCGCTGATGGAAGACCAAAACATAGTCAACTTTCCGTCGGCCATCCGAAAAGCAAAGGCCCTCGCCGCTTCCCTGAGGGGTCAAAGTTGAACCCACTACCTGTAGGAAGCCAGGACAAACCAAAGTGAATGTAAAATATACAGGAAGATCAATAGTTAAGTAATACAGTACATTATAACTGCTGTGAGAGAGAGGACAGCAGCCATACTCTCATTGGTTTTAAACAATCACTGCAAGGTATCATGATAATACAAATGATTTAAAGACAGCAAACACAAAAAAAAAACTTCAAGCAGCAGTGGAGTTATGTAATAATGGTTTGAATGAACTTAAACATCTACTGCACTGTCAGCACACGCAAACACAAGTGGCTTTTGGCAAGTTCTCATAAACACTGAAGTGAGCACCTTCAGCAGCAGAGTGGGCAGTCAGCTCACCTATGGCAGTTTTATTCTTTATTTAGACAGAGGAAAAGTAGAGAGGGAGACTAAACACGGAGGGCACAAGAGGGAACACTCTATAGGCTCTAGGCATGATGGGATATTTTTTAAAGGTTCAGTGTGTAAGGATAAACGTATCTATTGGTAGAATATTGCAAACATTTTATATATGGAGTATGGAGTATTTATAAGCATGTTTCTATTAAAGTATAACTGCCTGTAAATGAGAAGATATGTGTTTTTATAACCTTAGAATGAGCCTTTTTCCTTTTCTACATAAAGGGGGAATCCATCTCCACCATGTCGCGCCATCATGTTTTCAACAGAGGCCCACAACAAACAAACCAGAGTGGCTCTTGAGAGTTTTGTGGCCTCCTTAAAATCTCCACATACTTTGAGTGGAGGGGGAAAGGTTAACAGTTGTCCGCAATCTGCATCCTCACCACTAGATGCCACCAAATCCTACACACTGGACCTTCAACTCCCTATGAACTGTTTCCCTGTTTATCAGCAGGACAAATTTCTATAATATGATGCTTTGCATACATCTATGCTACTGTGTTTGTCTACTCTATATACAAACTCTGTGTGTGTTGTAAAGCACAAACCACAATCACATTAAACACAGAAATGGATTAATAATGTCTTCAGCCCAATGTGTGTCTGTGTTTTTGTAACTACAGCCTAAAGGAATGAATTGCCTCTTGCTCAAAACAAGATAGACTGTTGTGTTCCTCTGGGCATTGGCCTGATTACTTCTGCAAGTGCAATATTTAACCAGTAAAAATAGGCTAATAATGGAAGGACACTTAGGGAGAACCTATGCTAGCTGGCAAAGGTATAATGCAAGAAAGTCATCATGTCTGTATTTGCTAAAATGATAAATAATGCAACACCTTTTTACATAAATTAAATATATATAAATACACAGACATGACACACATGTAAAGGCAAGCTTAAGTTTTCTAAAGATAGGATTTTCACATATTTTGGTCTAAAACTGCTGTCACTGTAGACTTTAGCTAACAGAAGACATGCTAGCAAAGGTGACTTTGCCTGTGAGATTTTTTATTATTATTATTATTATTATTAAACATTTATTCATCTATCAAGATAATTTAGTTTTAACCCTGCAATAACTGCTATTTTTTGGCCAAACTGGAACAGCAGAAACAAACTGTGAATACAGCTTAAAGTATTATCAGTTTTAAGTTGAACTTTGCATGTTTATACATCCTGTAGTCACAAAGCAACATTACCATTTATTTGAAGTCATGTTTTGGCCATCTTACAAACATAATTCCACTGTTCACTGGCTTTCAGCTGTGTTTTAGGCGCCTACTGTGGCCTCCCCAGTTCCTGAGGGAAATTTTTCTGGCTTTTAAGCTGCTAAACACTCCACCATGTTCACCAGCTCCAGCACCAACTGAGTCTGTCTGCTCTGCACATGGCACAAATGTGGTGGTGCTGAGCAGGTAGTGAACAGTGGGTCTTTAGCCTACATGGGTTGCGTCACACCTGCCATTTTATCCCAATATTCGAATTCTCAGCAATAAATCTATCCATAGTGCCCCTTAATATAGGGGTTGACTGCTGTTGCCTTAAATTGGCAGAACTGTCAGAAAATATTTTTGTGATGCTAAAAACAGTGATTTTTTGAGCATTCTTTGCATACAACTTTATAATCAATAGACTGTCAAAAAAAGAAACAATTTGGGTGAATTTCTTATTCCTAGAAGCTATAACAGAAACAAAACCAGACTGACTGCACACAGCACTTGGAAACATAACAACAGTCTATTGTCAAGTAAAATCATAATAATGTCCAATGGAAGTTTTCATAAGTCTCCCATACACTATTTTGACTTATTCCATTACGAAACCACAATTGCTGCTTCCTTCAAACTCCTGCAATTTTGTGGGGTTTTTTGTTTTTGTTTTTGGTTTTTTGGTTTTTTTTGGGTTTTTTTGCTGACACCAGTTTCAAAAGACATTACGGACAGATTCCTGTTTGGTTCAGTCCAGGCAGAAGGTTCCCTCAAGTTGGAAATCATCTGTGCTGATGCCAAGTAATACATTTTGAAAAATCTAACATTAACGTCCGTAGTAATGATAATCAAATTATTATTAATAAATTAAGTGACGGTAAACGAAGTCAGCTCTGTATATTATTCTATATTCCTATATTCTTCATTGCTCTACTGGGTCACTAGTAGCCTCCTCTTCAGCAGTAGTAGCCTAGTTACAGAATCACCTCCTGAACAGTGAGGATTAACTCACAGGTCGCTCCGTAAAACTATTGCAGTGGGTCAAAATGAATACATTGACACAGATTAGTCACGGGTGTAGCAAACTAAACTCAGGTCAAAAACGAGAGAAGCATCAGTGGCGGCGGATGGATACTGGTGTACTTACTGGGATCTTGTCTTCACTCGGGGAAATCTGCATGCTGTTGCGCTTTAAAGACACAGAGAGAAGTAAAACAAGAGGAAGAAGAAGAAGAAGAAGAGAAGGAGTGAAAGTTGGCGATTTGCGCAGGAAAAAACAGCCGGATTCTCTAACACCACCCTCTTCCCCATCATCCCCAAATGATACCCGAGGTCACTCCATGTAGTCCACAATCCAAGAGGAGCGACGGCTCATCTGCACCAGTTTGCATTGTTTTATCAAAGAGGGATCTGTCACATTTGAGAGGCTGCGCACATACACTCAGCAGCGTGATCACATGCTGGTGATACCCATCCATCCAACTGTGTGATCTGGAGGCTGCCTGCGCACCGCCGGCGCTTTTGGCACACATAGAGCGTGCCACACTGTAAAAAATGTCCGTCTTCAATATGTTATTTACTTCTGATGCACGACTCTTTATTGACGTTTTAAGCAAATAATCCAAGTATTTATGCAAAGTCGGTGAGAATACTAATTATTCCCCGTGTGGTTTTAGAAGTCTGTGAAATAGTACGTCTCAAATCTCGCCTGACGGTAATAAACTCACCTTTTAAAGTTGATTCGCTGTAAAACGCGGAGCTGCTTAACCCTTTCTTGTGTTTGTTTCTATTTCTTTATATATATATATATAATCTTCCTCTGATTTCAAAAGTGAGAGGTTAAGATGGATATTTTTTTGCAGTGTGGAGAGAGGGAGCAGCTTTGGTTGCATAGAGAGCTCACTGATGTTACTTGAAGAGAGACCTGTGTGACACCATAATCACAGCATAATCACAGGGGCAACTATGTATAAATTGTAATTAAAGCACTGCTTTGGTGTCAGGATTATATTTCTGTGTATTTTGGAATAAATCACTCAAACAGCTGGGACAAAAAAACTCATATACACCACACTCAGTGACAGAGAGAAACCTTCTGAGGCAACACTCACCCCAGGCTTTACCATTAACCTATTTCTAATATGAGCCTTAATCCTCAACTGAAGTCTTTTCCCTATTCTAACATTAACCTTGACATCATGGTCTCACTTTTTACTCAAAGTCAGGCTGAAGTCTGTTTAATTCACCCAAATACTCTTATTCTGAAAGACATCTTACAAGTTAAGAGCTCCCTCCATCATCATTACAGATTGTACAGTCTGTGATATCCGAAGTCAAGTTTAATGAGATTTTTTTTTTCCACTTTCTGCAAACTCATAAAATGATGCAATGCTGTGAAATGTATTACCCACACAGGAAATATTAAATGATTAGTTGAATTTTACAAGTTCCTCCCTGTATGTATGAGCAGGAAACCTAACAGTGTTCATTTTTTATTTAACACACACACACTTTCTTCGGTCCCTAAATCACCTGTAATAAACTCTTTGATTCCTCAGCCCATGTTTCTTCTTTACTCGGCTCAGGCTCCAGAAGGCTGTAGGACATGGGGTCCAGTCCTATCCCTGACATGTCTTTGGTCAGATGGTACAGGGCATCACTGTGGATGGAGGAGGACTCACTGAGTGCTGTGGCCACTCGGACGAAGCTTGCACCATTGGTCCAGGTGTCTAAAAAAAAAATCATTTATATGGTAAAAATGGAGGAATACACTGATTGCAACTCAGGAGTTCAGCATCTTGATGGACATTTGATCATTTAAGACTGCACCAGGACCCTTAGGCTTAAATTTAACCATAAAATCTTAAGGTTCAAAGCAATTTGGAAGACAGGATTTGTACATTGTTCGTCTAAAGTCTGACATCAAATTGTGCATTAAATAGAGGGAAGAAGAGCCCCGCAGTGTGTGAGTTGTTATCTGTTCAGTATCTCTAAAACTCAAACTTGTAGACATGGAGGTGGTGAAGAGGTACTTCTGTTACTATTTAGCACAGTTTATACTCTGGGTATATATTTCCTACCAAGGACTGAACAAAAAACTGAAACTAAGTAAATCTATAGCTTCATGGAGGATTCAGGTGTAGTGACTCAGGGGGATTTTCACATCTTGTCCTGTGCAGCTTTCTCTTATTTATCCAGTTATAAGCCAACCAGCAACCCTCTCTGAGCTCACATCAGATTAAAGGACTTCAAAATGCCATTAAAAAAACATTAAACAATATGGTTCCTCCATAATAAAGCAATTAAGATAACTGCATGGCTATAAATGTAATTATCATACTTTCAGTGAAAAGATGTGTTAGCTGACAGTTCACTAACATTACTGAAACAAGGGATAAAATCACTTTAAGAAAACCATTTGGGAGAAATTAGATTTTTTGGTGAATAAGCTTTTTTATTTTCTTTCTTGTAGTAGATGAAAATATCAGTGCCAGTTCCATATCCGCCCACAAGCAAACCAATCACCAGAATAAATGTTGTTGTTGTAAATTTAATCTGAAAACTCACATTTCTTTACATTTAAATTTTTAATTTTGTGTTGTAAATTTAAGATCTGGTAAAGTTTAGGTACAAAAAAACACTTTTTCAGTGTTTGGAAAAGATCCTGTTTGACTTTAAATGCTTTTTTTTTTTTTTAACCACAAACATAGCTGGAAAACGTCATGATGTCTTGCTAAAAATACTTGAATGTGTCATTTGTTGCTTGTCAGCCTTCTTGCCAAGCTGTCACCCCCTCCTCCTCCTTCTAGTGAGAAAGTTAGCTCATTTCATAGCTTTGATCATATTTCAGGAAAGTTGATATGATATGCATGAAATGTACAAATTTAACACATTTATGGTTTGCAGACACTTGAAACGCCAGTATTTTACTGTGGCAACTTGACTGCCTTAAGACTACAGCTTAGCACAAAAACTGCTAACTGGGACAAACAGCTAAGCTAACAGCCTCTTACCCACCAGCACACTTAAAGCTCATTCATAATACCTTATATCTTGTTTGCTTATTCTGTAAATAAAATTAAGAAATTTGTGGTGTGGGGATTGCGACACTAAGCTAAGAAATAGTCTGCCATAGTACTCTCCATAAACCACAACTTGTCATTAATATACTTAAATACATTAATATACTTAAATTTTGTACTGATTTAATTACTGAGAGATAACATGTTAGTAAGCTTTAGCTTTACTGGTAACGGTGCTATATGTTTTTTTTTTTACCTTTGGACAGAGCTAGGCTAGCTTTTTCTCCCTGTTTCTGATCTCTGTGCTAAGCTAAGCTAACAGGCTGCTTTTCTATACTTTTATAGGGAAAAGATTACACACCCATAAGCTGCCTGTATAAAAGGTTTTTGTAGCTATGAAACAGCGCCATAGAAGCATTTAGGGATTAAGTGTTTTGTTCTGAAGAATTTTGAGATCTGTCATAAAAAACAGTGATGAGTATCACTCTTCCACTTTCCCAGCACACGTTTTCCATGTTAGGGTGGAGATTTGATGTGGCAGAATTCCCATCAAACCTAGCACCTCCCTGTTATGATGCAGTCTCATGATTTCTGGGATTTGACGATCAGCATCATCAGTCACTGCTTGTTGTTACCGGAGCCCCAGATATGCAAAGTGGCCTGGTTAAGCTTTGTTTCACTGTGCAAATTGATGCGTGTGTCAGTCAATCACACACTCTGCCTCAGAGCACTATACAAAGGATAAGCCTACGTAGAGCCAACTTCTCCACCATCCATCTCCAAAGACAAAGAACACAATATAATACAAGGAAACAAAAGCAAAAGACTAAAAAACACTATAAATGGTTTAAAAGTCTTCATTTATTTTGCTACACAGTGCAGGGGAGGAAAAAAAGCACCTGCACATAACTTGTTGCTCCCACACTCTGTAGTGACGATTTTTCCAATCAGTCTAAGGAGTTTAATTGCATTAGTGACAAAACAGACATTTCTTTGTCTTTATCAATCTGACTGCTGTGCTGTCAGAGCCCGTAACAGATTGCGTTTTTTTTTTTCAAAAGGTTACTATGTGTGTGTATGGTTATTTTAGGGATACAGACAGCTGTAGCCATAGTAACCCACAGGGCCTCGTGCTGTGCTCTCATTTCAGTACCATGGACAGTTCTCTCTCTCTCTCTCTCTCTCTCTGATTCTATCCCTCTCTCTCATCCACACACAGTTGTACAACACTCAACTATGATGTATGACCATGGGTTCTGTTAGTCAGGTCAAAAGGGCAAAATATTTTCACCTGACTAACAGAAGCCATTTCAAGCTGCTAGCAAAGATATTTAGTGGCAACAGTTGTGTTGCTGTTCCTCACAGCTCTCTCTCGACAGCAGCTCAGTAGCCTGGAGGTTAGAGAGGCAGGCCTGGGACTGGAAGGTCGCCAGTTAGAATCTGGTAGGAGGGGAAATGTATGAGAAAATCCTTCCTGTATAAATATAAAGCAGGGCATCACAGGAAACCAAAATGGGGCTCTGCTGAATCTTAACACATAAAAAAGATCAAGTATGTTTCTTCCAACTGAAAAAACGTCATTAACCCCTTCTGAAGTAGCTTTCAATCACAGGTAGGTTTTGAAATCTATCATCCACTGATTTGGAAATATCACTCATTACATTTTTGGGCAATTTATCTCATAAAAGGGATATAGAAAGAATAAAATGTAATTTGTGAGGAAATATATAAAGTTGGATATTTATTTTTGCTCAATCATTGCATTTTATCAGTTTTATATTGTTCCTCTATTATATCCAACAACATGTTTCCCCCCCACAATGTTTTCCTGGAGACAGATCATTCTAAATTGGGGTTTAGCTTTTAATTGTATCCCCTCTAGCATGACAAACAGCGAAAAAAGCTTCCTCAGCCTCCTCAGAATGTGGCTTTATATCCAAACCTTTTAGATTTTTCACACAGCCTATGTTCCTTCAGAATGATTGTGTAAGATAAACACTTTCTGTTTTCACAGTAATTTCTAATTGCAGAGACAAAGGGCATCTTCCAGGGAACAGCTAATGGGCGGCAGCACAGCACCAAGACTAACTGCTGATGCTTTTATCACATGTTGTTTCAGCTCTGGCTCTCTAACTGTATGCAGGCCTCTGCCAGGATGCATGATGAATATATTATTTAACCCTGTCTTATTTCCTTTCATGTCGTTATCATCTTGATTAAACTAAATTACTTATTTATTACTGCAAAGATTTTCAGCATTTTGAGGTGATAAACAAGATATTTAACACCTGTTTTGGAAGCATTAGCAGAGCATTTTACTGTGAAGAAATTCACAAGAATTTTGATACTAAAGTTTAACACTGAGCATCTGCCTTCACACTTTTCCTCTGAAGCTTACTGGAAACTACCTTAAAGGTTCCCTGAGGAGTATTTGCCCCCTAGTAGCACCATGGAGCAGCTCATCTATCAATGGGTTTTGTTTTTTGTCATGAACACACACAAAGATGAAAAGTTTTCACCTTTTCACAGTTTCACATTATTCAATTGATCTGCAGTTGTTTGCCTTAACCTTTACTCATGACCTTAACACATGTATGTATTTGAAGCAAATCATGGTTCTATATGTAACTTAAACAAGTGTGACGTGAAAAACTGAAATCTCAAGATTGCATAAACAGAAAATGAACTTCAGTGAAGTGGGAAACAATTTCTGTCCGACAGTTAAAACATCTGAAATTAAAGGAATTTGCACATTCATAGATAATGCATTTTTAAAATTATGGAGCAGGATGACATTTTAATCATTTTTATGTAGAACTAAATTGAAGTATTCTGAGGGACAGCGATACCAGATACAAGCAGAACAATTTTATGTCTTCAAATATGTCTGAAGGGTATCATTTTTATGCAACAGCACTGATACAACTTTCCACATGAGTTATTCTGGGTAAATAAACTATTTAGAGGCCCTGCTTGGATGTCAGAGGAAGGCTGTGTGTGTGCAACAGCTGGAGCACTGTAATTTGCCCCTCTCCCATCAATAATTTGGTATAATAATGAACATAAAACTTCCCAAGGGCTTGATAGTAAATCTTGACGACTAGGAGTTGCCAATTCATTCCCCTGCTGCAGTCAATATTGTCTAACTGCATCATTTTATAATGTTTCTCCCAGAGCAGCTCAATAAAATGCATTAAAATGCACAGTTTTCTTCTTCTGGAGTCAGCTTCCAAACCCCCCGGGAAAGGGTTTAACTAGCAGGGGCTGCTTTGTTTAGTCTTGGCCATTTAGGGCTGTTCCTGTCATCTCACTGAACCATAAGGATCTGTTGATTTTAGACCTGATGATTTCCTCACCTCACCCATAGTAAAGCCAACTAAACTAACCAGGATTATCACCCTGTTTGAGGTTTAAGGGACACGTGTCTGAGACATGTCTTCCTTAGAAACTGATTTATTCTCTTCAAATGTGGCAAAATTGTTGCTCCAGTAGACTTGTCAAGTACAACAGGGGCCCTATGTTAGCACAAAGGGGGCTGAAAGAGTAATCGAATCAAACTGCAGCAGCCACACATGCAACTGTATACCCTTCCTGCCGTAAAGAGCTGCCTGTTGACGGCTGCCCCACGCAGCCTGCTGACACACACACACAATCACAAAATGCACACATGCACACTCGAGGGGGAAACTGGCAGGGACAATAGGCGGGTTACTCTACGGTGGTCCTGTCTACTGTGTCCTTTTTGTTGGGTGAGGAAACAGGAGGGACAGGCAGGACAGGCCACACAAAAGAAGGTCCTGCTTGGCTTTCTATATGTTACCGTGACACTCACCTGCACAGGTGGAGGAGGGGGATCTGCGGAAAGCCATTTTTGTTCAGCTCTGAGCGACTCCGGCTAAAAAACAGGCCTTGCTTCCTCTGAGTTCCCTGTCAGTCAGTCAGCCATGCTGGTTTGCTGTCAGCAGCAGGTGAGAGGAACAACAACAGCAACACTCTGACTCAGTAGTGCAATCCTCAGCTCAGTAGAAGCTTAGCTCTGCTGGGATAATACTCTTCTCCAAATGGCTGGCTGGGTAACAGAAACTCCACAACTCAGCTTATTGTGTAGACTCTCTTAATACACTGCACACCGGGCTTGTGGGTAACAGACTGGCTGGCTGACTGGGTGTTTCATGAAGGAATTACAGCCACACATAGACTAGCTGAGATTATTGGGTCCTCTAATGTGCATTAATTACTGTGCCGTCTGTTAAGGCTTAGCTGTAAACCTGTAGGGTCTTAAGGGTCCGCTTCATAGAGCTTATGACTGAAGAAAAGACATTCTAGTGCAAATGAAAGTTATACAATGAGGAGTTTCAAACAAGAAACGGAGATAAGGACTATTCATATGAGCCACATGTTACATAAGGACTATAGGTCGTCAATGACAAGTTGAAAATGTAGCAAATTTAACAGCCTAATCAAGATATTTTCAAAGTCAGGAAATTACAAGCTGAAAGTGTACAGAAAATCTGAGAATTAAGAAAAAATTATCCTACTGTCCCTCTCAGGCAGTTTGAGGTACTATTAAGGTCTTTTCTCAGGTGTTTCTTAAAGAGCAGCAATTCACCAGAATGCTGCTGTTAGGCTCTTAACATAGATCGGCAAAGTTCTAACAGAATCCTTAAATTTTTTATACTGGCTTACAGTCAATAAAAAGCCAGTGGACAGAAAATGGAGTGCAAAAATTGACTGATTTTGTAAGTGACTTTGACCATTCAATACCGTTAATGGACTGCATTAATACAGCACTTTTCTGATCTTTCAACCACTCGAAACACTCTTACAAGACAATCTGCATTCATTTTAACACATATGCACCCACTAATGGCAGGAGATTTCTTTAAACCCTGCCAAACTGTTTATCGGGAACTTCTACACACACATTCACACACAAACGGAATAGCCATTGGGAGCATTTTGATGTTCGGTATCCTGCCCAAGGACACTTCAGCATGCAGAGTGGTGTCCGCGATCAAACCACAGACCTTCCGAAAAGCAGATGACCCACTCCACCTCCTGAACCACAGCCGCTCAAAATGTATTTTGAAACTTTTCTGTCAAAGATATCGTCATGTACTTTGTACTTAAGAACACAGTGTCAGTCTCCTAAAATTAAAGGTTCCCTCTGGAGTTTTTGACCACAGGAGGCACCATGGAGCCAATTTTTTGATAAGAAGGTCCTTGTTTTGTTTGCATCTCCTGCTCTGTTAGCATAATCTGACAACAGATGGTTGCAGTAATACAAGAAATGTGTACATAGTTTGTGTGTGAATGAGCATGTGTGGTCCAGGGAGGGTTGGGTTTTCTACATAATGTTACAGAGACTTTTCCTCATTTTGTATTCCTCTTTCGTTTGTGTTATTTTTGAAAAAACAAGTTGTGTCTGTCACTTTGGCACAGCTCAATATACTATATTATGAATCTTGGCTGCTGTTCCTATGGAGAATAAACCAGTCACCAGAGGCATAAGTGTAACCAAATTCAAAGTGCTTTATCAGCACAGTTCTAAACAAAAGCTGGCACCACCCTCATTTAACCAATTTAATCCAAAGTGGACCGATTCAACATTCAGATTGTAAAATCTGTCTCTCTACAGCACAATCTGTAGCCTCCCATCCACTGAAAGTGGCCCAAATGGCAAAATTTCAGGCTCTGTGATTGGATGTTCTTTGTTGTCGCTTGTTATTTGAGCTAACTTCTCCCCTGTAATTTGTGTGTGCACAGGCTTGTACACCTTTTACTGAGGAAAAAAATATTCTACTCCAGTTTTCTGTCTTTTGAAATAATAGAATAGAGTAGAATAGAATAGAATAGAATAGAATAGAATAGAATAGAATAGAATAGAATAGAAACTTTATTGTCTGTTCCTCAGTAAAAACAGAAATTTGTCTTCGACACGGTTTCATCACAAATTAAAAACACACTTACAAACACATTCACACACAACAACAGAGAAGAACAGTGCAGCCTAAAGAATGATATAACAATGAAAGAATGATATAACAAGGGTCTAAGTGGAACAAGTAAGTGGTGATATGATCCACAGAAAAAAGAGATGTTTTCAGCTCCAGACAGTGGAAAAAATGTGATGTTTGTTGTTGTGATGTTTTAAACTTCAAAGGCTACCTTTAGATCCAAGGTGAAAATGCTGTTCTTCTATCTATCTATCTATCTATCTATCTATCTATCTATCTATCTATCTATCTATCTATCTATCTATCTATCTATCTATATATATACGTGTGTGTGTGCATATGGGTCTGTGTGTATTTTTTTGAATAAAATTTTTCCAACATTTTTTAACCTATTTTATAACTTAAGTTTTCATGTTATTTTCCCTTTTTTCTTTCTTGTCATTGCTCCTTATCTCTGCTGAAGAGGACCAATAGTTTACTGGTTCACACAGTTAATTTGACACATAGAAGTGCTGCAGTACGACAATTTGTATTCAGCAGAAACCGCAGTTATTTTCTTGATGAGAAATCTAACAAATGTTTGCTACTCTCTGTCTGTCTTGTACTCCACAATATGTTTTCTAGACAGCATCTTGCACTTTCCTTTGCTGCATGGTTGTGTGGTGCATATTCTACTTCCTCTCAGTCGAACCGCTTGGCCAACCTCCTCAGTGACTAATTGTTCCAACCAATGGTAACTGATGCTAAATACAGGTAGAGTGTGAGAGGCAGTGTCAGGTTGCACACGCACAAGCACGAACACACCAACACGCACTCCCATGCACCCTCGTATTCTGTCAGTAAGGATATCTGATGTGGCACACTGACCAGGCAGCGCCCACACACACATGCACGCGCACCCAAACACACCTCCACATTTAGTCTCCAGTTACAGCAGGTACAGATATGTTGAGGGTGTTAAATATTAAAGGCTGTAATATTAACGGCTACGTGTTGTAATCGAGGAAACAGCTAAAAGGTCAAGTTCGAGAGAGAGGCTCCTCTGGTTGACCAGCATGTTATATAGCTCCTTCAGCTAACATGTCTGAAATGTTGACTTGCTGGAATGACACAAGTTCAGTGAAAAAAACATACTGGATTTAAGTTTTTATGTCTCAACATATAAAAAAAAGCAGTCATGCTTTACATTTTGATGGAAATTTAAACTAAAGGTTTCATTTAGTACAATATGTGTTTCAAATTTATTAGTGTGCTGTCTCATACACAATTTCTGCATAGTTTCCCCATGAGAATTTATATTAATCCATTTGTAGATCTAGTTTTCATCTCCGAAGCTAAATTAAACCCTTGTATTACATTGTATAAACATCAAAATGTGAGCATCAGATAAGCTCATGTCTTGTGAGATATTCAGGCACTTCCCTGACAACACTAACATTACTTTGGTTTTATCGTCATGCACATGTTTGTGTAGACTACAGCTATCCTGGTTACTCAGATAAGTAATGTTATGTTTTACAAAACAGTATAGGTAGGCATGCTGTTTGCTTTCTGGATTAAAATTCATATCATATGATTCATACAACCTTCATACAAATATAAGGTTACAGCCAGTCGGCAGTTAGCTTAGCATTAAGAGCTAGCCTAGTTTGGTTACACACCTCTTAATTTTACAGTTCAGCCTGTTGGATAATATACATCCAAACAAAATTTAAGTATAAAAATTACAATTTTCCAGTTTTTAAGGGTTGGCTTGAAGCAGTAGGCCTGCATCTTGAACTCACACTGACCACAAGTAAAATAAAAATTCCACTTTTTTTCAGTCTATTTTGAAGTACATTCACTCGTAAAGCTAGGAGAACACAGTTTAAGGATGCTGGCTAATCATTTACTAGAATCATGACTCACCTTGTTACCCCTGGTCACCCTTGAGATGTGCCCCTGGTGCAGAGATGTGCTAGAGGTAATGGAGAGACCAACAAGTAGGTGAATATTAAGAATAGTTTCATAGCTAGCTCACAAATCCTTTTCAATATATTTTCATTTCATTGATATCATTAAAATCATCCTGAAGAAAGGTGGCAAGTAAACACATGAATGGAAACAGCTCCAACAGAAACACACTGAAACACCCTGTAAAAATCAAAGGAAAAGCATTAAATCTTAATTTATGTTCTTAAAGCCGCTCAAAATGCAGCTGCCATAAATAAACTGAAGAACATCACACCCACACCTCATAATCATATGTACATTTATATCTGCATTTACATTTAAGGGCATACACGTAATGTGCACATGTACATGCACAAATCTCTTACATATGCAAGCATTTCAGTATTTGTGAGGACTCTAATTGACTTCATGCCATCTGTAGCTCTAAACTTGTGGCTCAAGAGGTAAAATGAGGTAAAGGGTAAATATTGACTTGTACTGCGAAGTGCTTTGAGTGATTTAGAGACTAGGAGAGTGCTATATAAATTCAGTCCTTTATGATTGAGCTTTATCATCTGGACCCATTGCTCAGTATGTGCTAATTAACTCTAATTAACCTCAACCTATGTCCTG
This sequence comes from Acanthurus leucopareius, assembly GCA_029814765.1. Classification (NCBI taxonomy): domain Eukaryota; kingdom Metazoa; phylum Chordata; class Actinopteri; order Acanthuriformes; family Acanthuridae; genus Acanthurus; species Acanthurus leucopareius. Next base: position 1,420,998 of record JAQMCX010000036.1, on the reverse strand, counting down.
ACCCAAAAATAACCCTGTAGAGGAGTGAGGATGGACTACATACCCTCACCCTGAAAACTTAAATTGTTCCTTGTAAGACAGAAGAACAGGAACACATTAGAGAACATATGAGCACACACACACACAGGCAGAGTGATTTCCCACGTCGGCTGATCTGGTTCATGTCTTCCTGGAGAGAAACCAGAGATAATAGAGAAAGAGAGCGAATCGATTCTCGATGCTCCAGTTTCTTCCAGTTTCCTCCCACACCAACCTTAACCACCTGTCAGAGCTGAAGATGTCATTCCATAAATGCTGAGATGCAAAACAATTTTAAAAGCCAAAATATGTCCCGCAAAAATGAATTTTATCAAGAACCCTCAAGTAATTTTAAACCTAGGCACACTGTGGCATTTTACCAGCAGCTTCTTAATCTCAGCTTTTTTTGATATATGTCTTAAAACTATAGTAGCAGATCAATTGTCAGCTGTAAGAACAGTCATTTCTTCCTCTGACATATTTGTACATATTTGCTTTGTTCCCTTTAGTTTGTTAGCATGCAAGATGTGTAGCTTTTTATCAAAAAAATTCAATAAATTAAGTCAACTGATCACTTTCCATGCTGATGAGAAAATCTTGAGTGACAATAAAAATGTGTCATATAATGCAATAAAACATAACTAAAATGTAAACAATGCAAATCTAAGCTGTACTTACACATCATTGCTCATGCCCACAATGTCACCATGTTTTTTTTTGTTTCTTGATAAAATGCATGTTGTGTCTATTTCCAACAAACATGTTGAATTCATTTCTTTTTCTCATGAAACATGAAACTCTTTTTAGTTCTGTGATTTTTTTGCTTCTGTGCTTTTGTCGGTGTGGCTGCTGGTATAAGAATTTCCTTTCGTAAAAAGATACATTCTTGTGAGTCAGCACTGGCTAGCAGGATGCCAGAAAACTAGCAAACTAGCTAACTGCATTTCAGATGCAGAGCAGTACCAGGTTAATACTGACAGCTTTTGTCATGAAGAATGTTGTTTTGATTGGAAGGACAAGCATAGCAAATTACATTTTGATATGCTAGTAAGGAAAATTTTGCTATGTAACCCTCATTTGTTGTGTTTGTGTCTTTGCCTTCTAGCATAAATCAGATTTCCTCTTTAGGGACCATAAAGACCCAAACCTTTTCCTCAATTATATTTTATAATACAAGACACAATAATAAGCATAATGAAATCGTTTCTCTTAATTTGTAGTTCAGCACTTTCTCAATTTGCTGAGGTTCCAGATTCCATTCACAATAACTTACCCACTCATGTATGAAGACTTAAGCCTTCATACAGTTCATAGGCACGTTAAAAATCTGCATTTAGCAGAGTAATGGCCTAAAGAAAGAGGCCTTATACCTGAGGAGACTAGTAGTTCTGATCAATGAAAAAAACACAAAATCCTGCACATTAACTTACATGTAGCATTTTAAGGCCACAAAACAAGGCAAAGTAAAAGAAACTTATTCTACATGCAGTACTCTCACACCCTTTCGTGCTTATCTGTTAAAATGCATGGACAAGGGACAAACAACCAGATAGAGAGATGAATAGCACACTAGGGAGAAGAGGGGGACTGTAAGAAAATAAAGGAGGAAACTTGTGGAAGAAGTACACAAAAGAGAGAAGAGTAAGGAACGCGCAGTATGGTGTTGGTCTTAAGACCTGTTCTGTTGCCCCACCCTGTGGTCAAAGTCAAGCATTGCAGTTGATATTTTGAAATTGTTTCAAATCATTCAAATTGGATCTTACTGAGTGTCAGAATAATTTACTTGTTCCTTTATTATTCTTAGGACTAAAAATACAATGTATAATTTTGGAAACAAAGGGTGTCTCAATCAAAGAAGTTCTAACGAAAGACAAAATTTGATGACAGTAAAGTAGTTTGGGATCATTGGATTTGTTATTTAATATTTAAACAGCCACCACTGCAGATGAAAATGTATCTGATTGACTCAGGTGGAAATGTTAATGGTCAAGGTAGTGTGCTATTTATTGTATTATTACGAATTTACTGACATTACATTTAGTCATGTCTGCTGACTTTCTCTCTCATTCTGACTGGTGCTACCCTAGAAGTTAGTAAAAGGTGAGCCAGTAAAGGATTGCCTAATGTAGGAGAGACCAATCTGGAGGCAGGTTAGTTCTTGATTGGCTGCTGATAAATGTACCTGAATGTCTGATTGGACTAAACCCCCAGAATGCTTGTTTGAGCTGGAGATACTATTTAACTGCATTAATAATACTACTATTTCCTTGCACAGAAAGCAGGCCTTACAGGTTTTTCTGAGTACCTTAAATTCTGTTTATCTAACATGGCATAACAAACCTTTTAAAGGTTTTTACACTGTTGATTGTAATCCAGCATTTTTTTTTTCTGCTTCTTGTTGCATATCCATTGCTTTAGAGCTGCTCACTGCACAGTGTATAGTCACATATGACAACAGTGACTCCTCAAAAACACATACTCACAGCATTCCGAGAGGCCTGTCTGCTGTAAATGCACTGCCACTACAAACAACTGATCTTTAACATTGCAACTAGTGTCAACTAAAGGTTTTGATAGTGGACTAGAATGTCAAGCCAGGAATGAGGAACATTTGGGATAATGTAAGTGCACAACTTAACAAATAATGTAACAAAGATATGGTCCTTTTCAGACATTTTATTGTGAAATTTTCACATATATGTTTAAGACAAGTATGTAAAGATGGAAGACATGAGAGAGGGAAATGTAAACTTTTGGAACATTATAATGTTCCGCTGTTCTAATGAAGACACATAAAAATACAAAACCTTACTTTGTCTGCTTTCATTGCATAGAATCACTTACAGGTTCCATCTTTTTAATTTTCAGTATTTATGTTTTACAGCATTTACAATAATGACAAACCCTTAAAATTTAAAAATTTTATTCCTGAGAAAAAAGGAGTAAAGTTGAGATCTTTCCTGAATGTTTTTCGAGCTTTATAAAATACAGATTTTCAAACTGGTTCTAACTGTAGCTTTAATTTCCAACAACTGGGAGGTAAATTACACTCATTACTTGTAACAATATATCCACAATCTGTGATGTTCAGTACATCCAAAGCTCAGTCTTAAGTTGCTACATTTGTTTTACCTTGTCTGTTAATGTGCCTTACTTTCATACATTTATTCTGATTCATTTTAAAAAATTTATGACACATAAATTAATAACTTGCTGCTTAGAGTTAAGACCTGGTGTTAAATAAACTCAGTTTAGAAATAATAAGATTATACTTCTCACTCTCGATGACTTAACTTAGTTATGTCAAGTAATTTGGCAGCAGACAAAAAAGTAAAATCATTTGTGTTTCATCTTCTTATAAAAGTTTCAACAGCACTGACCAGCATGTGCTTAATGTCACCCACAGGCCACCGTAGAACCAATGTTCAGCATGTGGTGATAACTTAGCATAACTAAATTTGACTTTTAATACAAATACCTGAATTTTAAATTTCATGAGCACCAACTTATTTAAAACATCGGAAAAGCTTTTCTTTAATCAATCAGTGCAAATAAAAAGCTTGTTACTAATATAAATAATAAAACTCTCATCCTAAACAATGTTAGAATATTAGTGATCTCTGAACGGTAGAATCTAACTGGTTTACTAGTTTGTGGCATATTATTCAGTGAAGAAAACAAATGTTTGGAAGATTATATATTTCAACTGATCCTTAACTCTTCAGTCTAGCTGCTCCTCACAGAACAGAGGGACAGTGCAATGCTACTTCAGTGAGAATTCAATAACCAGTGTGACATGTACCATGTTGTAAAATGCAAACATTGTAAAGGAAATATTAGGGAAATGTGTTTCCTCAGCAGGAAAGGACCGCAACTGAGACGGCTAGAAACAGGAAGTAGTCTGACTTCGTAAAAGGACAAAAACAGAGGGTGTAGAGGTGCATTTACTCGTGCATAAAAAGAGAGTTTCCGCTGCTGTTGTTTTCTTACTTAATCAACATCTGCTGTTTTAGGTAGTTTAGCAGACAGGAAACCTTTGCATCTCAAAAATAATTAAATATGTGTAAAAATAAAGAGCTCAAAGGAGCACAGTTGGTTTTTTTTGCTGTTACGCTAATGTTAATTAAGGCAAAAAAAAAGAAAAAAAGAAAAAAAATTGTTATGTATTTTGAATTTGGTGTGTTGACTTGGTGTAAGCTGTGAAACCAACTCTAAGTCTCCTCACAATAGAAAAGAATTAACTACACTGAATAAAGAGCTTAACACATCTTGGCCCAAAGTCTGCAAACACGCAGGATCCCAAGTTAAAATCTTTGCAGCCTTTATTTACTTAAACATTGTCTCTTTTTTTGAGTAACTCTCATAGAGTTGTTGTTATGTTCCACCCCCTCTCCATGATGGGGTTTTTGTTCTTAAAGATTTACACAAACATCCCATGTCTTTGTTATTTTACTCTAATTTTTCTCATTAAAACCCTTTTTATGAGAGCTGAACTGTGGTATAAATATAAATCTGTGTTTGAAGGTATATTAGCACTTTAAAGAACTATATAATAGACTTTTTAAGCCTCTCTTAGAAAGCTCTAGTAAGACTCTTATTTACATCAGATAAAAAGCATGATTGCCTTAAGAAAAAATCTTAAGAGAAAAAACTTTAAATCTGAATCTTCTCTAATCCTAAGTGGATCGTTTCTCCACACCCTGCTTGATCCCCAGCACCAGGTGAACAAACCAGTTGATCTGAACCATCCAGCCTTTTTCCCTACAGATCTCTATCTGGTCCAGCAGGTGGCGCTGTGCCTCGTCCTCGCTGCGCCCGACAGTCAGAGCCTCACGAATGTACTCGATATCCTCTTTACTTGTCAGCTGGGGCATGCCTGTTGAAGCAAAAAATAAGATTCTCACTTTCCAGTTTCTATCTGTTTTTGACAGCAGTTCTGTCTTCCTTAAATTAAGCAAGAAAAGGAAGTATCAAAAAAAAGGTGCCTAAATCAGCAAGTTATAAATAAAGAATCTAAACTAAATCTAAGAACTAAAACTAAATTTTAAATGACTCTTCAACATGTTTTGAATCTACATTCTATTGGAGGAAAAAACAGTTGGTCTGAATAAGGAAAGAAGTCGTACCAGTCATCAGCATCATGGAGAAGAGGATGATGAGCAGGTTGGTGTGGTGGCGAAGTGCGAGGTAAGCCTTCACACACACATCCTGGCACAGAGATATAGATATAACACATACATGATGAACATACAAAGTGAACATATAAATATAAAATAAATAAATGATGAGGATATGAAAGTGAGGGGTGTTTTCAAGAAACAGGAGTGTGTTCTCTAAAATTCTGACTTAGTATCTGGTTGATTTCTGCAAATACATGTCACATCCTTGCTCTACGATGACCTTTTTGGCCTTTTAATTTGGTGGATGGACCTTTTGTGTGTGCAAAGTGTTTCTGTACAGACACGGCGTGCTGTATGTTCAAACGCATTCACATAAGGACATGACTTCAATGCACCTGGAATTTCTGGAAGTGGGGGCTGCTTTTCTTCCCAGACGTTCCCATTACATACAGGAAGTCTGGCGTGAGCACGAAAGGAACCCACTCCTTACTGATTCCCATGAAGCTCTTATAGTTTCCCAGGATGTGGCCAAAGTCGATGTGGAAGAGGTTCCCTGCAGAAAAACAATGAAGACTTGTTTAGGTTTTTTTTTGTTTTCCCATGTTTCATTTCTACATAAACGTATGGACTAGACCACATGGGAAGAGTTCAAATAACAGGAAATAACAGAAATTCTGAAAGTATAAAACAGAATATGGCTGTTTAAAGTATTTAATAAAAAAAAAAAAAGAGCTGAAATATGCTGTCTAGGAATTTTGTTGAGTATTGAGACTAAAAACTAAAGGCTGGTCTATTTAAAGGGGTTTTTTAGTAACAAAATGTTAATTATTTGCAGACGTAGGTTAACAAAATAATAACATACAATAAAGTAACATCATTAAACTTTTTTATCTTAAATTGACAGCTTGAAAAAAAAAATTTCTTGCCACAAAGGTCACTTTTCACCCTGACTCACTCGGTTTCTGCACTATGTCACATGAGTAAGTGGCTTCATGGCACAACTTCTCAAACCACAATGACTGTTACTGATTTTAATGACACTGGATAATTTTTCATAAAAAAGATGTTTCCTGGTTTTGTATCTGATGTTCCCTGGCTGCTCTGCCTCAACTGTCTGTGATCCACAGAGTTTTCTAAAGTAACCTGTGGCTTCTGCTGCTGCTGTAACTGCCAGTAAGCTCTGTTAGTCATGCGTGCCATGCAGAGCAACAGTGTTTTCATCACAACGGCATCAACAAACTCAGTGGCCTCTATGACAACATGACAGAGGCAAGGACACAGAGGAGGATGTTGACAAGGACAAAAAAAGAGAGAGAGTTATCAAGAAAGAGGCGGGACAGACAGGAGTCATGCCAGACTGGCTTTCGGCTGTTGGCCTGTGCTTCATGAAATCATAGGCTGCAAAACAGCAACTTAACAACAGATTGTTAGGAGACAGTCGAGTTTTGTTTGTAATTAGCACCTACAATGCAGATGTCAATACTTTAACACTTTTTTGACATAATGTATATTACAGAATGTCTTAAGTGAGATTAAGATTCGGACACCAGACGTCATTACCAGATTCAGTGATCATGATGTTGTCATTGTGGCGATCCCCAATACCCAGGACGTAGGTAGCCACGCAGTAGCCACCGCAGGAATACAGAAACCTCTCTACAGCCTGCTGGAACTTCAGAGAGAGAGAAAAAGTCCGTCTCAAAGATCTTTTACTGTGCATGTAATGTAAAAAATACTGTGCTGAGGTAGGTGTGTAGGTGTGTGCTGTGTGTGGGGTCACCTTTTTCTTTTAACTAGAGCTAAAAGATGTGGTGTCGCAAAAGAGATTCTCTAAAACTGAACAGGAATATGAAAGAGATACAGACTCTGTGGGTGCACGTGTCACAGCTAAACATGTCTGTGTGAGTTTATTTGTGATGACAGGAAATACCCCTAAGGGGAACATCCTTCCTGTCTGTGACACTGTTACTTCCTGTAATGTCTACAAAAATGGAGCACCTGCTGGAGGCATAACCATGCGTTATGTACCCAAAATACATCTCTGCTTTAAATACTATAGACACAGGAATACCACTGGTTGAGATGCTGAAAAATTTTCATTGCCAGAAATTTTACAAAATTTTTTGTAACTGGATGGAAGGATGGAAGTATTTGAGACTTGGCGCTTCAGTCAAAAAATCTTGATATAGTCCATATTATAACTATTTACATGCTGGTTGTAATGTGTACCTTGTCCTCAATGATACACTTTTCCCGGAGCCACTGATGCAGGATTTCATCTTTAAAAGCTCCAGTGCTTCCCACAACGCTCTGCTGGATGTTAGCGATGGTGGTGGCATCCTTCACAATCTCAATCATGCCTGAAAGACAGCAGAAAAGACAGATGAAGCAGGTAAATTTGACACAATGACCGTGATATTAAACCGCTCTGTTTTCAGTTTCTGTCCAGTTAAATAACTGACCTATTCTGTTCCCAGTGGAGATGCAGCCATATGGTAACAGACAGAGATCCAGTGATTCAGTCTCCCAGATCGACTCCATGATCAGCAGAATCTGAAGTGACACAACGGGAAACTAAATGCAAAGAATCAACCTTCAATTGTTTGCTGATGTCTGTGTTAGAGATTTTTCTGCGTCACCTGCAGGATGAGCATGTCCTGTCTGAGGTCATCGCCGTCTTTAAAGATGATGCCAATGGGGTCTTTGGAGCGAGTGGTGGGGTCGGCCCTTTTAAATTGTAGCCACAGCGGCTTCTTCTTAGATGCCATCACTTTACACTGTTCGATCTGGATGCACATAAACATGAAACATGATTTTTCTTCACGCTCATATTCATTTTTTTGCTTATTTTACTTGTAAAAGGACTTTCATATAATGTTTATAACAAATCTTCCACCTGGAGACACTTAAGTATAAATGTGCATGGTTTTCTCAACTGCAAGTATATTTGTGTGTGTGTGTGTGTGTGTGTGTGTGTGTGTGTGTGTGTGTGTGTATGTGTGTGTGTGTGTGTGTCTGTGTCTGATGAGCAGACAAAGACAAGATGGCTGACTTAAAATGGTGGTTTGGACTGCATGGCTTCGACAAAGGAATCTAAAAATCTAAAGCAATGTTTCTTTTTTAGGGCTTAATACATGTAAGCTAAAGGTGCCGGGGGGATTAGTTTCACACAGGTTACTCACATACAAGTTACTGGATGTGCTTCCAGTCTCACATGTGTGTAAAATGTGCAACTAACTTAACAATAACCAAGCCTAGACATAAAGCTCAAGAATACATCCAATAAAATCATTGCAACAA
>JAQMCX010000036.1:1346640-1411172 GCA_029814765.1 Acanthurus leucopareius | reverse complement strand
ACACACACCCCCACACACACACACACACACACACACACACACACACACACACACACACACACACACACACACACACATTAGTTCCCTGACTTGGAGATATGTTTTTATCTATAAATCATGATAGGTTGACTAGTTATCACTGTTTCTACTGAATGTACAATGAACGTTGAATGTTGTTGAGTGAAAGTTATCATATTTTTTTGCTACATTTAAGGCAGCAGCTCATGCACATGAAGCAATGGCCTTACTGCCTGACATCATGAAGTGGTTGGTGAAATGTCGCAGCAGCCGCAGTGAAAATAAGCACATGCAACAGATGCTGCAGTGGATGAGGTCAGACCGAATCTTCAACTTTTTTTGTATATTCCTCGATCTTCACAAAGCCAATGACATAAACTTTTGGTGACTGCTTTTAAAGTTGTGCATCATATATTTTCCAATTAATATATTGTGCTTATTAAAATCTATCCTAAGTTAATCTGGAAATCATACAATTCTACCTTGGTAACAGAGCACTGCAGCACTTTGCATCAACTTACAGACCTGCAGGTTGCCTCTAAGTTAAATTTCTCTGTCTCACCTTGTGCAGAAATGTCATACTTGTCAGCAGATATTGCCTTGATCTCACGGGTGACTTTCTGCAGAGCCTCAGTCATCTCCACCTGGTAACATGAGTTCATTAAGTCAGTCATCAAAAGAGGTGGTTACCAGACAGAGGTAGCCAAAGGTCACATGGTTTCCCCTTCTATAAGATCTAAATGATAAGATGGTGACTGTGCTAACTGCAAAGCCCCTTGTAGCTTAAAAAGATAATTGGTTTGATGTAATTCTGTTGTGACGGGGCAGACTGTGCAGAAGACCTGATTCAACAGCTCACCTGTTTCCTGAAGTCCTGCAGCATCACTTCACCACAGCCTCTGAGGTAAGCCTCCAGCAGGACGGCATACCTCTGCTGGTAATGCATGGACTGAGCGATCTCACTGCGCAGGAACCAGAAAAGAAAGTGACCGATGCGCTTACTCTGTGGAGAGAAAACAAAACAACGTCTGAAAAAACAACAAAATAAACCATAAATGTCCATCCTAATGCACACAGGTATCACAGGAACACACAGACACTACACTATCCAAAGACCGTTAGTCAGAGTGAGAAACTGATGTTTGTTGTGCTCACCCTCAGAGCTCTCTTCAGCAGGAACCTGACCAGGGCGCTGTCATGGTAAGGCTCGAACTTGACTGCCTGCACACACACACACACACACACACACACACACACACACACACACACACACAATTTAGCTTTTTCCTGTTTACAGCATATAAATTGACTGAATGTTTCACATCTGAAACATACATGCATGCATACACATACGTGAGTTTGTTAACATTTTACACAAGTTATATGGCTTGACTGTAAAATAACTTAAATATTAGCTTGAGTATCTATCTAATATTCATTGAGTCGTTTCATATTTCAAATGTCAGAATTATTGACCAATCCCATTAAAAAATATATAAAAGATTTTTAGTCATTGTCAATGGTCTTGTGTTTGTTTGCAGCACTTAGTTGAAAAACAGAATAACACCCAAAGGACCTGTTCTGAGTCAGTGTAACACCTTTGCATCCCTTATAATAATAGCATCAAAAGCAGCGTTTGATTTCCTGGTGGTACATATCTTTGGATATATTTTGGATCGACACTCCCCACATATCCTAAAGTTTACAGTATACAGAGATAACAGTATCTCTAATGGTAAGACTCATTTTCCTATCAGACCAAAGGCCTCTTTGTTGGCCTCAGCTGATCATTTATAATGGTCATGCAAAAGGTGACCACAGAGTAGCTATGGAAACACATCAGAAGACAAATGGCGGTGTGTGTTTCTGCTGAGCTGCCTCTTTTCAGGAGCCTGGGAGATCAGGTGAAGCAGGACAACCACTGAAAGGAGTGTTGTATCTGTCTGTTCAAAGCCACATGAGTGATGTTATGTATTTAGAATCATTTTTATGAGTTGTTAAAATAAACACTTGTACTGTGGTTTAGTTCCCCTTTAAATCCCCCATACTTTTGAAAGTATGTTTATTTTCTTGTCCGTTATAGTTGGTTGTTTGAGCCTCACTCTGCAGCGTGATGCATGTGTGAAGTTTGACACTAGGAGGCTGGTTTCACATTCATCTGCTAAGAGCGGAGGTTTTCTCTGTGCTTGTTGGAAATCTGATTTTAAAAGGACCAGCCCAAGAGCATAATTAGTGGGATCACAAATACTTTGGATGTCATTCCTGGTCCAGTTTTCAACTTTAAAGCTACAAGTGTCAGTTATACAGGAACTTGAAGCCTCAAGCGCACATAAACTGAGAAAGCACTTATCGTTTTCGGCAGGAAAAATTAGAAATTTTTTTCTCTAAAGGGCCTGTTATTGGACAGAATTGTCAACTACTTACAACTATAGCTAGTTTACTCTTAACCACTGCAACAGATTAGTTTGAGCTATGTCACCTTTAAAATTGGCATAAGAACACAGAGTAGAGAAGACACACCTGTACGAGCTGAAGAAGGTATCTGAGCACATCATCGTCTCCCAGAGTCTCCAGCTTCCTGACAGCCATGGAGCGAACCTGAGCGTCTGAGTAGTGACAGTCCAGCAGCTGCATGGCCAGACCAACATCCAGACCACTGAGCAGGAGCAACATGGTGAGAGGTGATAAGAAACTTAACTTACTGAAGACAGATATATGTGATGACGGGAAGACAGCCTTTTTACCTGCTGTCCCATGCACTGCTGCGCTCCAACAGCCGGTGTGTTGCCAAAACATCTTCTTGTTTCCCCCATCTGACTGAACCCAGAAGCTTTGGATAGGCCCTGAAATCAAGAAGACAATTGTGAGAACATTAAAAAACACTTCAATAGGAGCAAAAATATTAATAAATACAATAATTTACAGTCACATAACACTTTGTAGTGCATTTTCTGATTACCTGGGGTTGCGCATACACTCATGTCTGAAGTGCCACAGCAGCTCTTTGTCCTCAGGACTGAGAGGATGCAGGGGGTCTGTCGCCACGATAGCCGCAAACTGTTTCTTCAGGTGGTTTGGCATCTCTCTCTGACCTCGCTCCCCACCCTCGGCTTCCTCGCTCCCAGCCCCGGCATCCCTGCCGACGTCACGACTCTTGGGCAGCACCACAGGGTAGCAGTATTTGTCCAGTAAAATGGCGATGGCCATGGAGGACGCCTTGTCTGGGTTGGTGGCTGAGGTGAGCTTGTCGGCGTTGATGCTGCTGCTGCTCTCCTCGCTCTTCTCTGGCATCTTCCACATGTGGAGGATGAACTCGCCCTGGCGGAGCAGAGAGCGGTGGTCGATCAGCAGCAGGTTGACATAGTACAGAAGACGACTCTTGGATTTTCCTGAAAAATGGATGGAAACACAGAAATAAGCCTCATCCTAATGATTATCAACACAATACATTAGGCAAATATACATCCACCTCACCATCATGGCTGCCTGTTCCTGCTGTATTATCCTGGTAGGTTCCCTTAGACGTTGGTGTCTGGGGCTGTTTTCCACAGATCACCTGGATGGGAAAAACAGAGCAGACGAAATCAGAGCACATAGAAACTTTTTTTTCTATTATCAAAGTCTGTTTTAAGGTGTGATTGTTAAGTTCATGGCCTCTTGTAAAATGAGGGAGCAGTTCAACTCTATGGAAGTTATTTGTTATTTTGGTTTTTTCTGTTTCTGGTAATTGATTTTGGCCTTTTTCCAATCATCCACTCCATCCATCTTAAGAGCAGACCCACGGAGGTCCTCGAGGACATGTAGGAAACACAAAGGGAGGGTTCCCCTTCTTACTGCACTGAGGGGGAATGAGATGCTGAATTCAAACATGGTGGAGAGAGATGACAGCACAGAGGCTGATGTCCATTTTCTCTGCCAAAATGTCCTTTGATTTGAATGTTTACCTGAAGGTTGAGGCGTGCTCCTTTAGGCAGGTCTTTAATCTTAATGTTAAACTCCAGCCAGCAGTTCCACAGCACCTCTTCATTGAAGGTTTTGGATGACGTCCTTTCCTGAGAGAGAAAACTAAGATTTAACTCTGCTATCTCTGCTGCCTAAAACTTACTTTTGTGTTTTAAAAAATAAGTGCTCTCTGAAATGACTGGTTAGGCTACAGAGGCTTTTTCTTTCAAGTGTGAGCAAAAAGAAACATAATACATATGTCACTGCAGTTAGGACTGACCACAACCATTCATCAAGAGCATAAAGAGCAGACATGTTAATACGTGGGTTGTTTTGCTTTATTGTGTTCTTCTAATTTAAAAAAATGACATCATGTCTTACAATTTTAGTTGCTCTGAAACTGTAAAACATAAACTCATTTGATTGAAAGTTTGGATTACCTGAGCTAAAAGCTGTTGGCCGTGGAAGATACTGGCCTCAATGAAGACAATGAACTCTGGGACTTTGGGGAGGGAGGGGATGTCAATACCCAGCACCTTGACTCTGAACTTCCTGTTACAGTCCCACATAGAGATGGTGAACACTCGCTCATGGTCCTTCTCATCGATGGTCAACTGCTCATGGGTGCCTGACAACGAGAAGTCAGGAGGAGAATTACCACTCGGAAAAATGAATCATTAAATACACACATAAAAACACAGCCCACTTCAATAAACTGGTTACCTGCGACTCCAGTGCAATCATCCACTTGTGCCCAGTCCTCCTTCTGAACCAGATCCAGATCCGGATCAGGTGGTGTCTCCAGAACCAGGTGGATTTCCTCCCCGTTCTTCAGACACTGACGGATCCAGTTGAAGTTCTGCAGCGGTTTATCTCCATACAGAAACTCCTCCCTGTGGGAACAGGAACTCAGATGGGTACTTAAATAAAATAATAATGAATAAAACTACCCTCTCAAACATAAACCAGTGAATTGTTTTACTTTCAGTGAAAACTTGATCACATTGATCGTATTTGAGCGGCTAAGGTGTGTTTTAGTGTCTGACATACTGTACCTTCCACACACACGTAGCACAAAGTCGGCCTCACACGTATCATCAGGAATGCCCAGCAAAACTCTCTTATTTGCTGTCTTGGCGAAAAAACTTGCCAATACCTGAACAAAATGAGAGAAAATAGTCACATATTATCATAGAAACAGAGGAGAAAGCATCAGAGGTAACATGATGAATAGTGATCACCACCTCATTTGCCTACCTGTTCCGGGGGGTCATCGATGGAGACCTTGATGGTCTGACTGGCCGTGCCGATGTGGATCACCACCAGCATGTGATTGTTACTGACCTGAAAAGGAGGAACGAATGGACCAACCAATGTGAAAATGAATAACAATAATGACAAAAATAATGACAAGACAATAAAGACACAAGCCAGTGAATAAATGAGTGAATCACCAAGTCATGAATGAACCTTGTTGTTTCAAATGTGGTTTCAGTCATGATTTATGAAGAAACAGCTAGGAAACTGAAACCTGCCCCATTGTAAAAAAAATTTCAACTGAATAAAAATCAGTTATTTTGAAACAGGATGTCATGACTTTTCTAATCTGTGTTTTTGGTGACTTAAACTGTTTTTTCATGTTAGTACTTTTCCAAACCTCAACCAATGGATGGAATGAATTGTGTGCTTAAACCTAACCTGACCTTTACCACAGCACTGCCACAACATAAAACTGAAAACTAAAAAGTAAAGAAACATCAGTTTTTAACATAACAATGGTATGTAGAAAAATGAATGCAAGCATGTTTCCTCACTAAAAATACCTTGCTGAGCAGGTGCTCTGGCAGTGGCTTGCGGGTCACCCAGGGGTCCATGGAGTAGAGCTTTGGATCGCGGTCAGACAGCTCAATGCGTCGAGGTGTTAGCAGCTTTCTGCGCGTAAACTCCAGCTCGTCGTCGTGCACGTTGCTGACATCAGTCACATCGTAGCCAATCAGGTAGTTGAGGTAACGCTGGTACTGCAGGGACTCGTCCGAGGGCTGCGGACGGGGAACCAGCTGGATCCGCCCCACATCTTTCTTCAGCGCTTTTGACAAACAACAGACAGGTTGGACATTATCTCAATAGCTCAACAGTTTCTTGTTTGACAGGTTCTCCCTGGTTCCTACCTCTCCAGTAACGTATGCAGTCCAATGTCTGGAAGACTTGGTGCTTATCGTAGATCTCACACAGGTTGCCTTTCTTCTGGTAGAGCAGGATGCAGTGGTCAGGAGAAAACCGCTGGTAGAAGTCAGGACAGAGGTTTAAAGTCACCGCCTTCAGCCACACCTGAGCTTTCACCTGGGAGACAAGATATATACACTGAATCAGTATAACGTATGTTGAAATTACTGCAGGTAAAATTTAAATATCCAGAACAAATAATTCTTGGTGTTGGCAATAATTCAGTGAGTCAGATGACCTGTTCCACCGTCCAGTTTCCAGCCACCTCCAGCAGCAGAGTGTCAGGGTTGTTCCCACCTCGCGCCGCAGTGGGCAGAACAAACTCCACGGTGATCTGATCCATGGAGGTGCAGGAGGACGAGACAATCGCTTTCTTTCTTCTTCTCCTCCGGTTCTCTTCTCGCAAGACTTTGGGCTCTTCGTCACTCACCTGCATTTGCTTCCTGTCCATTGCCTAGCTTGAGGGGCACAAGAGACACACAGAAACAACACAAGATTTTTAAAAATGTGTCATCTCCGCGAGAGACAATATTTATTTCCACATGAAAAAACTGCAAGGCCACAAGGACTAACTTGAAAATTAGACTTAACATATTAAAAATAGTTGCCCATAAGTTTTATGTCATAACTTTGTCAATTAATCAGCCAACCATAACAAAGCCCTAAACTACAGTTAGGAGTTTGTATTGCAAGTCCCATTGTGACACAGTGAGCAACATACACTGTGATGTTTGTTTAGCTGTAAACTCAGTGTTCACTCAGTGTCACTATTGGCAAGCATTAAAATACTACACAACAGTGATGTCCAGTGTGATTTTATTGTATTACTATTTGATTTATTATTATTATTATTATTATTATTATTATTATTATTATTATTATTATTTACTATTCTTTAGAAGTATAAAATTAATAGGCAGTATTGACAGCATCTTTAAGAAGAACAGGCCAAAATATGTGATTTTTGGTCCTTAAGCGAACACTGCAGCCTTTTTAGGTGTTTTTGTCTAAAACTGCTACGACAAACCAATAAAAATCATTTAAGAGGACTTAAATGGGAAAATCTCCACTTTCCTTTGTGAATTCCATAAAAAAAAAAAACATTAGGCCATTGTGACAGCCATATGGATGTGGCCATTTATTAAAATATATTCATGATCTAAACCCGCTAAAAAGTCGTAAACTAAAGGATTAAATGGCTGGAGTTTCCCTTCTTCTTTTATATCAACAGGGGAAGTTTTAAAAAGCAGGAAGCAAAGCTCGAGCCAGCATGGATTAAACTACTGCACAGAGACATGGTTTGCTTGTTTAAACAGCTGTTTTGTAAACATCATCAGCTTAGCATCGCATTAAAGTAAACACCAACAACCCAGCGAGAAGTAAATAAAAGTGTTGTAAGAAACCATAGCGGAACTCTGTCGGTCTGCTGTGAATGTAACGGTACAGCTGCCATAATAATCGGAAGGAGCGGCGTCAATTTCGTGTCAAAGAATATAAAACCTTTTTAACACTCACCAACGACCGCAGGCACAGACGGCAACGAAACCCGGAACTTTGAGCGAAACTTTCGGCATTTATGCTACATGAAGAGACCACGAACCAGAGTAAAAATAACGTAGTTAAAAGTTTGTACTAGTTGTAAGGAAACACTGCGCCTCCACTCGTGAAGAAAATCAAGTTCACCGGCTAACTTGTTTTAACTAGAACGAGACCAAGACTTCCGGCCTTTTTTCTTCAAAATAAACCATTTACCATTTTATGTATAACAAAATAGAAGGTCTCGGACTGTTCAAAGATATGGAAAAGCAAATATATTCTCTTATTTTCAAATACTGAGGCCAGAAAGGTTTTTTTTCAGTCTGAGAAGGTTATATTTTGTTCACATTAATGAGATAGATTAAGATAGATAACGGATCTTCCCATAAATAAATTTGTAGTTGCAGCAAGATAAATTAATATGATCAGTCATATGATTATAATGAATGAAAGTTATGTTTTACAATAATGGCATCTCGAATGATCTATTTAGAATTGCTTAAGTATCAAGTTTGTTTTCATTTTAAGTCGTATCTTTTTTTCAAAATATTCAACGGAAGTGTTTTTTATTTGACTACGTTGACCTCTCCTGTCTTGCTGCAATTCCACATTGTGACCACTTGAGGGCAGTAAACACTCAGGATTTTACAAATGTCAAACTTGGGCTTTACCACCTTAAAGATAGACGTTAAAGGATGATCTTCCGGCCAGAATACTTTTCTTTAAAATAGCATACCGATGTTACCCTTGATGTTTGAAAAATTCGAACCCATAATCAATTTTATGTATTGGCATAAAAAATTCTTTCAGAGTAACTGAAACTTTGAACCATTCTTATGTCACCCCAGTACTTTAACTTGTTGACGTGAAAACATTTAAGACTAATTATGTTAGGTGTGGTGACTTGTTCAAAATCTAAGGACACTGTGACAGGTTGATACACTTATTATATCCACTTTGACACAAAACAAACATCATCAACAAATGTTTGATCTACTAATTTGTTTACTACATCAGTAGAACAGCAGATAGCAAAGTACTATTTAAAAATGTTGCTGGTGTACTTATATGACTGCTATATTTATATCAAATAGAACTAAGAATATTGCCATTAGGTATTTCATTATTTATTTAATATATATTATGTCATAATTAAATACCACCAAAGGTTGCATTTTTTATTTTCTCCGTAATTTTGCTGAAACATTTATTTATTGCCAACTTATTATAAGCAGTACTTTACCCGAGTATAGTGTGTGAATACTCCACCTTTGATTGAGTAAGTGGACATGTTCCCTCTGATTATGGCTTCAACCTCTCTTACCTGCACAAGTGAAACGTCTATGATTACACTAAAGAGTGTGGTTAGAGATCTTAAAGGTTTTACGAAGCCTACGTGTTTCTGACAGAGGGTAAGGGCATTCCCCTGGACCAGGTTACTGGGCTCAAACTACCTGTTGCACTAGTTGCACTGGATGTTTAACAATTAGGCTTGAGGCTACCCGTCTGCTGTAAAAATATTTAAATGATTAATCCTAATATATTTTCCATGTTTTTGAATCTGAATTGCCCTGCGTTTAGTATACAAGTTTTAAATGTGTTTTATCATTACATATTAGTAATCAAATGCAGAATTACATTCATTATATGTCCTAAATCTTTATATTTTTTGGGTTTAGTGTGAATATTGTGTTGCGAAGATTGTTTTACAGCATAGGCTTCCTGATAATATTGAGATGTACTACTTTAGTACTTATCTCATCCCAAAGTCTGCCCCAGAGTCAAAATGCTTTCGTTATGTCGGACAAAAGGTACTTTTGGTTCAGCCATCTTTCATCATTCTAACCCACCCAATGTTTTATTGTTGTGGTGATGATAATGAAGAGAACAAGTAAGTACTGAAATGACCAATGAGAACAAGAAACACTGTAGACTGACATCAGATTCGACCAATGGGATCGCAGGGGGAAATGTGTTTATACCAGCCCCCTTTCCCGTACAAGGCGACTGTTTTGGTGAGTTGAAGAAAGTTCATTGAAATCATTTAAAGGTTTTAAAGCGTTGAATTTGAGATTTGAAGCTTCCATTCGAATTATTTTCCATTGAACTTTGCAAACGAGTAGTTATCTGAAACTGTCAACGTTTATTTTTGCCGTAAAAGCAGTTTCGCTTCTCCCCGTAAAGCTTCATTGTTGACGTTAACGTTGGTTGTTTGTTGTAACCTAACTGCCTTTGCGCAATAGGATAGCTCGTCCGTTTCAGTGTATTTGTTCCTGTTATCACTCACCAAATGTCATTAAAATGGTTAATTTGTTCGTTAATTTACAGACGTCGAAGCCTTTTCTCCTTTTGTCGACGTAACTTCAGTATTTAAACGGCACTTTTGTTTCCTGACAACAAATACGCTGCTTCGTCTGAAGTTTTTACGAAGCGTAAAAACGTTGACACCAGCAGCTTTTAATGGTAGTCGATTAAGTCACAATATTTGGCTTCTACTGTATGGTCAACTTCGTGTTTTTTACTCATTTTGAACTGCTAACTTCAAACGTATTATCGCTGCCCTTCTCAGTATTGAATGAATGGACTATTTATGCGCATGCGCGCAGGATCTCAAAGTTTATAAACAAGAAGGAGTCACATGACGAGAATGTTGCGAAACAGAGTGTGCTGAAACAAACTTGTGTCATGTTTACATGTTTGAAATGTAATATTACAGAATATTGTACAAAATTGAATTCCTATGCCTTTTTTAAAAGAGATTGCGAATGAAGTAGAGCTTTGAGAAAGTGTCTAATCCTAAACTTAAGTGTGTTTTTAGGTGATGGCAGCCAGCCAAGTGTTACCTTATGTCACCCTGTGTTAGCTTGTGTCACCCCAAGCATTTATAGCCTATACATAACAGCAGTGAAGGATTGAGTTTCTCTGAGTGACAGCCAGTACTTCACTCACTTGACCCTGTAATATGGTTAATGTTTTTACTGAAGCTGTTATAAGCATTAATTGCATGTTATATCATGTCCATATTGTATTTATCCTTTAAAATTTTATTAGACACACATAAATAGTATTATGTTAATAAAGTGGGCCTTGTCAGTAAAAGAACATGCAGTTATTCAGCTGTCTGTGCATTTCAGTGACGGTGGTGCCATGGTTTGGGAAGTGGTGACCCCAGCTGCGCCCCCCAGTGACCGTAAACATCAGAACATACGGGACTCAGAACCTCAGGGTGAATACACAGATAACCACAAAGCAGCAGAGTTCACCTGCATCTGTACTTAACACAAAATTCAAAATTCATTCCATGTTGTAAATAATCAACTTTCTTTATCAAGAAGTTACAAAGTGTTGCTTGAAAGGAATCTCCAGTGATTTAGTGATGCACTTTTGTAAAGTTAGGGGGCTCACAAGAGACTCACAAAAGAAGAATGGTCTAAATCATAGGAGAGGGCAATGAAATATTCAGACTTAGATTTAAAGAAACCTGGTCATTTACTATTTTCAGCATCTTTTATCAGACCCACATAGGTCAACATTTGTGCCTATAAAACTACACAAACACTTCACTTTATAACATATTTCCCCTTAAAAATGTTTGGTTTTACAGACAAAGCAGAACTAACTCAAATTATCTCTTTTAAGTTGTTTTTAAAACTCATCTAACGTTTGAGCTATGGAACACATTACACAGCTGAGTAAGCTGATCGTATTATGTAACGTCAGTTCAGTCTCTCTGTAACTACCAGCCAACTGCTAGACTCATCTGTAAAAGTAAAAGTAAGGAGGCTGTTTTTTTTATTATCACGATATACTGTATAAATTAGCAGTTAGTGATGAATTAATGGATCATTCCTCAAATATGAATTATAAGAGGAATAGGCTAAATACCCTTATATGCACTGTCCATACTATAATTCTTACATTCTGCCATTCTAATGAGTAAAATTACAATGAAAGTCTGAGTTATTAATACAAGCATTTGAAGATGTAAAAGTTTTTAAAAACTTTTCAAATGTTTAAAAGTGCTATCAGACTTACATGATAAACACACCCTGATAAACTCAAGAGTCCTGTTGTTTGTCTGGTCTTACCTTCAGGAGAAATGATGGATGCAGATGGAGACCGATCACATGACCTGCTCTGCTGTGAGGAACGCCTCCCCTCCTCACCAGGCTTCCCCACCAGTGACAGTTACATGGAATATGGTAAATAAAACACCAGTTTACACCAGGTTTAATACAGACTATGACTGAAGAGCATGTGGGCCTCAGGTTTTTAAATCAAACTTAGCAACTACTGTTTTTCCTCTCTTCCTAGATGACCTCCCAGACCTGCAAGAAGTTCAGGAGGAGGCGGAGCCAACAGTAACCCCAGTCTACCAGGTGGAGGCGGGTGTGTCCCACCAGGAGCGACATTCACACACACAACTTCCAGACACACACTGGCTGACACAGCTGGCTCACATAGCCACAGGACCTCAGAGTCCATTGCTCCAGGAGTCTTCTCACAGCAGGTAGTGTGCTACTTCTTCATGCTCTGAAATGTTAATGTAAAGAATGAAAGCATGAATATAACATATGTTGTTGCACTGTGTTTAAATAAACATAACCACCAAAACAAATAGAAATAACTTATGAGCAGGCAGGATTTTATTAAAAATTGGGGTCAAAAGTCCAAAATCCTCCACTTCTCCCCATTCATTCAGTGCTGCTCTCTTATAAAGCTGCAAGCAGCACTGAATGAACCCCACGTCTGTCGGGGTGAGAAAATATGTCATCATTGCAGTGATGTGATGAAAACTCACAAGCTTTATTATTTAGTATACGGTCTTTACATCGCCACTGAACAAAAATACATTAGATTTGCCAGAAAAAGTATGAATGGTTCTTAGAATAACAATAGGATCCTTCTACAGTTGGTGCTCAGGCCCAAATTAAGGAGTAACAACATATGCTTTATAAACTTCCATTTTGCTGAAACATCACTTCTTCTGAATGTGCCAAACTTCAGCACATCCACACAGTACAGTCAGGATTCTGTGTGTCGTTTCCAGCGGGTGCCACTTATGAGCCTGTGTGTCATTTTCAGCTCCTCTTCAGCCTGCAGCTCCAGCACCACCAATAATCTACATTCCTACGCTCGGCCTCCTCCCCCTCTCCCCAGCAGCACCTTGTCGCCCCCCAGAGGTCATGACAGGGAGCGTCAGCGCAGCAGGGTAGAGTTCATGTCCACCAATATCCTCAAAAAAGGGGTTTAATCTGTTTTTTTATTATCTATTTATTTATTTACTATGATTTACTTATTTTAAATTGATTCATGTCAAACCATGTGCCAAAGGAGGCTGTTTGTCTTTGAGCTACTGTGTTTGCTTTTTTTAAAAGTTTAAACTTACAGCTGTTGGCTGTATGGGGGCTGTTGTTAACACTGACTGCTGCTGACTTGCTGCTGCTTCATGTCTCCACAGAAGAGCAGTGAATGTGGTTCTGCAGTATCAACCAGATCCTCTCTGTCTGATGATGAAGACATGGGCTGGAGCTTCTCCTGGCCACCCACCGTCTGGCACTGCTTTCTCAAAGGTAGATACACACACACACACACACACACACACATACAAATACTTAACTGGGCAACTAGATGAGACTTACTTTGTCTGTCACCACATTTCGAGTCATCTCATGCTTTTCTCTGCTACGAAGGCACAAATGTTAGAATTTTTTAGAGGCTGTTGTCTTAAAGAAACTATTCTCTGTCTTTAGGCACTCATCTGCGATTCCACAGTGGCTCTAATGTGGAGTGGCAGGACGTTGAGGACCTGGAGTCTGCTGCAGAAGACTCTGGTGATGAGGGGCAATATACATTTCTGAAGGTACATTATGTAAGAAGCTCATGGCTTCACTTGGACTGTCAGGCCTTAGTGTACTCAAAGTCTCCACCTTTAGTGCTAAATGATGTTAGTAAATGTAGCTCTCTCTCAGTGTATTTTTAATAATAGCAGCTGCATTATTCTCTTTAATTTTAGGTGAAAAAAAAAAGAAGGGAGGTAGTTTTTCTGCTAATGGTTTCAAAAACAACCATTAGCTAATGGTTCTAGTATGAGATAAAAAGGGTGAGGATGAAAGGTTAAATATATGTTTGAAAAAGCCATGATCCATGAATATAACCCATCATAGTGAATTTTAACACTGCTTGCTGTTTGCAGAGTTATGGCTCTGAGGGTCTGCAGCTGGTGCAGCATTCAGAGATTGTGTTGTCCGGTCAGGCTGTCCTACAGCTGACCTTTGACCCCGGGGCATTTGGAAGTGCCCCCATGACTGCCCGGTGCCAACTTGATCACCCCTTTTATGTCAAAAACAAAGGTAGGTAGTGATGAAGAGAAAACACCAGAACCTGTTAAAAGAAGAACATATCCACTTCTTCACACTCTGTCCTGCCTTCTGTCAGGCTGGTCCTCATTTTACCCGAGCCTGACCGTGGTTCGTCACGGAATACCATGCTATGAAATGGAAGTGGGAGACGTTTGCCTTCCATCAGGACACAGGGATGCCAAACACACGGACGACTCACTGGTCTTTGACACATTCAGGAGGTAACAAGATATTAAAGAAAATAACTCACCAGTGCAAGTAAATATTCAAAAACATAATAATAAATGTGGTTGAAACCTAAAGCTGAAAAAAAGATGAGAATGTGTGAAATACCTACTTTAAACAAGTTTGTCTTCCTCAGTTATGATTTTACTCCTCTGGACTCGTCAGCGGTTTATGTGTTGAGCAGTATGGCCAGAAGGCGGGCTGCCTCCCTGTCCAGCGGAGGAGCTGTTTCCCCAGATCGAGACACATCAAGAGGTGCCGTATTTCACATCTCCTTTATGTTGTACATTTAGTAAGCAACAAAGTCACTGTCTACTTTGTTTACACCTTTCCAAATGTTTAGTGACAGTCTTTTCCTCTGAGAGAATACTTTCCTTTGTTGTGGGTCTTAGGCCTTTTTAGCTTTGCAACATTGTGCAAGCACAAAAGAACTGCACAGCACACAAATGGAACAGAAAAAAAAAAACAAAATTACACAATAACAGGACCAATTCAGTAATCAGAAAGCCTGATAATGGTGGATGTGTTCAAAACCTGCAGATGCCCACAGTCTCCGTCCCTCCCACTCTCCTCCTCAAACGCCAACTAAAAGCCAGCACGCCACCACAGCAGGAAGTAATAATGCCACGCCTGTTAAGTGCAAGCGGCCAATGAACGCCTTCATGCTGTTTGCCAAGAAGTTCAGAGTGGAGTACACACAGATGTACCCAGGCAAGGACAACAGGTGGGTGTGTTCTGTGTTTACATGTGTGTTTCAAAGCTGTCAGTGATCATTTTAAGGTGGTTTATGTGTGTGTTTACATGTGTGTGTTGGTGTGTGTTTTCAGAGCAATCAGCGTGCTTCTTGGTGAGCGATGGAAGAAGATGCGAAGTGAGGAGCGGCGGGCGTTCACCGTACAAGCCAAAGCCCTTGCAGATGAACAGAAAAGACTTAACCCCGACTGCTGGAAACGCAAACGAACCAACTCGGTAAGGACACATGCACACACACAAACACACACACACACACACACACACACACAGACTCAAAGACACACAGTACAGAGAAAATTACATTGGTTTACAATCATTTCCCGGCAGACTCAACCCAACCCTAACTACTATTTGCCTAAACATTACCCTTAAATTTTAATGATTTATGTCCTAAAGGAAAATTTGACTAATACATGTCTATGCACACACACACACATAAACAAGCATGCACATTGCTGGATTCACTGCTTTTTATTGTTTCTCACTTTTCCCCCATGTCCAACAGGGCTGTCAGGGAAATTAAGGCTGGAGGCAAGAAGAAGAGAGACGGACAGCCTGTAGTCATACACACACACACACACACACACACAGACAGACAGACAGACAGACACAGACACATCAAAAAGTGGCAAGGAAATATTCTGATCTTGTACTTCAATTTGATATTTTGACAACAGACTTGCCTCGATCTCCCAAAGTGAGGTTTTGATCCAGTCTTTTTAGAAATTCTTTACAAATCTTATCACCAGGGCTGTCGTGATAATCACAGTTATGGGATACCCTGGTATTGACAAGGCGACCATAGGGGTTAGTGAGCAGCTGCCAGAACTGCATGTGATTTGAGACATGAAAACACTGGCAGCTGCTCTGGTCGCAAAAACCAAATGTAACTTCACCCATTTGGGAACATTTTATGGTTTTCAACCCCATGAAAAAGGAAGAGACAGCAAATTTAGACAAGGCAGTGTGCAAAATCTGTGTCCCAGAGTTGCTAGGCTAAAGAGAGACTCAACAGTAAAAAAAAAAAAAAAAAAAGGAAAAAGCGCTACTGTGACATACAGCGCTGTTGAGCCGTTCTCAATAACAACAGGGGAAGTTCCCTCATGGTGACAGCGCTCCTTGTCCGGGCAAAAAGAGCAGCAGAGTCTAAACTTTGTAGACATCTTGAGCAGCTCATAGTAATGTCACTTTCCTTCTTTTGCTTTTTGAAGGTGCTAAATGTAAAATTTTATAGTGTTAAGTCATTATCTCTATATAGTAATTCTAACATTACCACAACACATGAATGCTTAGGAGCACCGTAGCATTCTCCCTCACAAAATTACAGAACAGATTAATTTGGTTTTACATAAGACTGGAGTTCATCTCCAAAAGTGACTATACAGCAATGTGACAATAAAAAAACAGAGATTCTGATCATATTCAGTTTCTCACCATATGCTTGAAACCGGTGGAAGTTGAGGTGCTGTAGCATTTAAGGTAGAGAATGTAGCTTTTTTCCCCAAATTATATATTTTATATAAAGATATATACAGAGTATGTTCTTGCATTTATTACTTGGATTTGCACTCAGTTTATTGCACAACACAACATATTTTAACTTTGCTTTAATGTCATTTATTGTATCATATTAGGTTATTATACAAATGTACATCATAAATTTTCAAGTGGGTTTAATTAGATTGAACCAAGCCATTATTAGAGTCAAGCTCTGTGGTCTAATGTCTTCAATTTATTACTAATTTTTCTACCAAATTTTTATCAAAATACCTCCTTATTTTCTTAATATTCAAATCAGTTTACAGGCAGAATCCTATCGCTTGTCTGTAAGGCTTTTATTTTGAAAAGTTGAGTGTCTGCCAAAACAAACAAAGCATACTTTTGCATGACAGCCATTTCAGTAGGTGTTAGTGATTTTTTTTGGTATCTTTTTAAAAAGAATTTAATGTAGCTAATTTTGTCTCACAAGGATATAAAATGTCATACCTGTCAGTTTTATTACTGACAGGCATCACTGCAGGTTGACACAAGGACGTCATATAAAATTGTGAAACTTGATCTTTACTGTTAAAGTATCCCTGAGCAGCTTTAGATGGCAAAGATACTCCATATGCAGGAATTCACATATTAATGCTTGTTATTCTCACATCTCGATGTGCCATAATAAGTTAAACTGGTATGTCTTTGTATAATCAAAGAGACATTCATAGAGGTGACAGTTATTGTTACTCACAGGTTGCTCATGGCTTCCACTGGCTTTCCGAAAGAATGAAATGGGATAAAAAAAAAAAAAAAAGCAGCTTGTTTGGCCCCATCCTTTGAAGTTTATCTGCTCTGCTGGGTTCTGATGGCTTTACTTTTTGTCAAAAGATAATAAAACCATTTCCAGCCTCTGTCAGGCACGTAGTTTGCACACTGAGAAAATAACAAAACCTTTAGGACAGAATGATAAAAAGTAAATAGTGTTGTGTAAAACTGCCTCACGTTGATACTATGACTTCACTGCTCGACATTTACTGAGGATAGGGGAACTCGTTGCCATCCGCTACTTTAGATATAATCAGAAATAATAATAAAATGTTAAGTATTGTGTTGTTTTACGGATGTTATGGACTTAGGATGTAGGTCAAACATGCAACTGCTGTGTTTTCTTAACTTCATTCAGTTTTCAGTCTAGTTTCTCATAGCCACACCTTTGACTCAGATGATGGAGGACTAAATAAATATTTGATGATTCTAATGAAGTGCAGGCATTCCTCAGGGTTTGAATGCCTGTTAAAGATCACCCTGAATTTATTGAGAGTGCAGTGAGTAAGCTGAGTATTAATATTGGACCGCAACAGCTTAAAAAAAAACCTACATTATCATAGCTCTTTTTTTTAGCTCTGTATTGTCTTTCAAAAGTCTATTTTACAGACCCCTTTTTGTACTTGAACCAGTGGACTGGCTGAGCAAAACATCTTCTAGCCAACAGGTCTACTAATTTCTAAAATTTTACACCAGCAAAAGGACCCAGAGCAGATAATAAATGAGATATTTAGTACAAATCTGCATCCAAAATAAAAGTCAACCTTTGTAATGTACAATTCTGTGATATTATCTCACATACTGGGTGCATCAGTTGGAAGTTGACAGGCATGTGGGAGCCCAGATGTGTAAGGCTTTAGAAATGTCATGAATGTCACGATTGAATGAAAGCGCTTTATATAGTTTTATTCATGCAGAGTGTGAAGACAGGAAATGAGTCTGCCTAGGAAATAAGCGCTTGATAACATGACATTTGTACAAAATAATACAAAAATAATTGAAATACTCCCAGGGTGGACACTCGTGTTCTCACTGCATAACGAGGTTTATTTTTAATGCACTATATACACTTTATATTATGTGACTGCTACAGTATAATGTGTAATGGCATATTGTAATGATTATGTAGAAATATATATTTTTTGGTTTTGACTTAATCTTTGTTAACCTGTCATGGTTGTGCATTGATTATTTAACTCTAGTTTGTCTTCACCATCATGTCATGTACAGGTCGATCAGGGGAAACAATGCAATAAAAAAATACTATGTTAGAAATAAAAGCATTAAAATCCCGGTTTGTCCTGTGTTTTTGCATGTTTGAGACTTTATTTAAGAAATATCACAGGATGCATTTGGGTCTAAACAAGAACATTTTATTTTTTTCCTCCCAGAAAAAAGTTTAAATCATAAACAAGGTTTGCTTCAATCTGCTGCTATATACATACTGCACCAGTTTATGGCTGGAGAGAAAGGTAGAGACATTAAGCTGCTACTGTAGTCATGAAGATAAAAAGAGAAAACATTCCTTTAAAACTATAAACATGATCAATATTTCCAGGCTAAAATTATCAAATAGAATCCACACAGTTATATATGTGTAAATGACTAGAAAATCACTTTTTATAGTAAAATAGAAAATATATAGAGGTACATTATAAACATACAGTAATTTGGCCTTTTGAAGTATTCAGGGATATTTACACAGAAAGAGTTCAGACATGTTACAGTTCAGTCTGGTTTGAATCTCTGTTTTGTGCCATTTTGCATCCCCACACGAGCAGAACAAATGGTACAGAAAGGATGCCCGACAGGCACAGAGAGAAGCTGCAACGCTGTTTGAAAATGATTCACAGGTTGGCTGAACAACGTAAAGGAAACATATAATCCCTTAAAATGAAAAAATACCTAAAGCGAGTGGCACAAGGATGCAGAAGAGCTGCAGGGATCCAACATCGAAAAAATCTCCTCAAACATCAGACCTTCCCATTATTCAGTGTATTGATTAATTATAGTTGCAGGACTGTTTAGAGAGGTGTTTATATTTTTTCTCCATCATAAAAGCTGTTTGGAATTGGAATTTATTGTTAACTAACATTTATCCAAAACTGCACTTATCTACAGCCCTTAAACAGGTTAACAAGGACTGTTGTGTTTGATACTCAGAAGACTGATTTCGTGCAAACTGTCACTTTAAGTCCAAAACTGAATCTTTTACAAAATATCTGAGCTTGATAACATTTGTCCACTCTCCCTCCTTTCTGACATTTATGTAGGAAAGTAACAGGAGCAACAAGACTTGTTGAAAGTAGAAAAACGAACACAATTCATTATTTTGGCATATTAGTCACACAGTTGTTGTATCAAAACAGGTTTAAAATACCACAACATGAATTACAAAAGGCACAGGGGTCCCATAGACCACAGAGCCGGTGGCAACATGGACAGAGAAACTCAACAGCAGTAAAAAAATCAGCAGTTATTTTACTGTCACTAGTGAGGCCTTTATGTTTTGGGATATTCAACACATTACTCTAAATAGGGACAGCGGACAGTGTCAGCCTTCAAAGCTGCTGGTTAATGTGAAGTGTAAAAAATATGAAGGAAAACAAGGGTTTAGGAAAACATAATCTCCTGCATCAAGTCCCTATTTTAATTTTCATTTGTATTAATTTTTATTGATCTGTATGGTCTCCTTATGTCTTAAGTATTATGGAATACACAAGGGACATAAAAAATTCAAATACTCCATATAATATTCCATAAAGCAAGAGAAGAGAAACAAAGAAAATAGAGAATAAAAGATTTAATGAACTAAGGTAGTTCTGTTATTGAAGTTAAGCAGCATTCTCCTTCTGTCATTAAGAAAAATCATTTTCAGTGAAGTATTTAGAAATTTGTTTCATATATTTTCACTTATTTATATTCATTTAGTTTGAAATGAAAGCCCTCTAAAGATTTTCATCTGTCTCTCAGAGAGAGTTGATGCTGTGCTGCTGCAGGCTGGACGATGACCAGCGACAGAAACACAGCTGGAAACAGCAGGTTCTTGTCAGAAAGGCAGTGTTGCTTCTTGGGTACCACTCTCTAATAATGAGCCCAAAGAACTTCTGAATTTTAACCAACGTCTTTATTAAAAATTAATAAATCATTTTCTTTATAAAGCAATAATTGAGTTGCCAAATATCCTAAAGGCTGGCGTTTAGCCTTTCTGCTCTGTGTAAATGTGGTTATAAATCTTGGCAACTCATTTATAAAAGCTCATGGTAATTTCACTTTCCATTAAGTCAAGATGTCCGTTGTTATGATAGAGAGATTTCATTAGAGAGCCTGGAATTTTAATAAGACATTACAAAATTTGATTTGGTCCATATCGTGCAGCCCTTTTGTAG
Source organism: Acanthurus leucopareius (assembly GCA_029814765.1). Lineage (NCBI taxonomy): Eukaryota > Metazoa > Chordata > Actinopteri > Acanthuriformes > Acanthuridae > Acanthurus > Acanthurus leucopareius. The sequence goes on along the minus strand of JAQMCX010000036.1, from coordinate 1,390,417 downwards.
AATAACAGTCTGACCAATCAAAGGGAGTCATTTCTAATGTATTTATTAACTATTAATACAGCCATTGGTTAACTAAACATAGAGCCTTATTAGACAGAGGTACCTTGTCAGTCATATCATGTCTGGCTGGTCTCTCACCATCAGAGAAGAGCTGTGTGTCTGGTAGATTCTGTAGCTTAGTCTGCTGTGCATGCTAATGCTAACAGAATGATAACTCAAAGGTTTCACTTTTAATGACCTGTCCAAACCTGCCAGATGTGCTCAGTGGGCAAAACACTTTTGAATAATAAATACAAGGGGTTTTACAGAATAGTACAATAATTAACCACTAAGACCACTAGTTGGCACTGCGCATCGTTTTGTTCCTCAGTGGTTTTAAAACAGTGCAGTGATTAAACAGTAGTGACCAGACCCACCTGCATTAGTTAACTATGTACTGGTTTTATTTGATTCCCCTTTGACAAGACTAAGAGAATAAATTGTGATGTATCTTTGATAAGTGAAATACTTTTTGACAGCAGTGGATAACAACTGAACTGCTTCAGTCAAGAATGCCCTCATAGTCACTGCATCATACTGCTAAAGTGGTTGCAGCTCCTGTTAGAGAGCTTCACTCATAAAATGTTGAATTTAATTTTTCATAAAATATGAATGAAAATAGATGAGACCTACACTGATTTGAATTATTTAAGGATTTAGTGAATTATCATCTTTTACTTTTATACTTTGAATAAAAATCTCAGATTGTTGAACATACAGTCCATATTAGCATTAGCATGCTCAGTGGACGCAGCTATGAACCTCAGACAGACATGATGGTGTTCATTTTATCATCACACATCAGGCTAAACATCAGACACCACAGCATTCAGTCTAAAGAGGCAGTGTGTTCTGACATGTTTGTTCAATGTGCATGTGTGTGTGTGTGTGTCTACATGAGGGACTCCAGGCTCTCAGCGATGTTAGTTTGTCCCAGTGGCACAGACCCATTGGTCTCTGGACTCTGCAGAGCTCTCTGGTCCTCCTGGCTGCTCACCAGACTCAGCACAGCTCGGTACAGATACTGGTACTGCTCCTGTGAAGGGAAAACACAGCTTTAAGACTGAGCCATGTTTTGTTGTCAAAATACTTGCCACTAGCAATTTTGTGTGTGTGTGTGTGTGTGTGTGTGTGTGTGTGCATGCCAGAACTTACTATATCATTAAAAACTCCAGGCCTCATTAGGTTGGTCATCCGAGCCACCTGGTAGACGTCTACTGCTCCCTCCTCCTCCAGCTGACTGGACAGGGTGGTGAGGGCACTGAACAGCCCTGATGTAGCACCTCCCAACCTACGCACACACGTGCACACACCGACACACAAATGAAATTAATCTATGAAGAAAAACCAAATTGTTGAAAGATTGAGTGAGCCTGTTTGTGTTGTGCTCACGGATCATGTATGATCGTGGGTCCATCTGAATGTCGGCTGTGCTCTCTGACTGTGTTGACCAGATCAAAACTGTTCCTGATGGGACTGTCAGGGTTGGGCCAGCAAGTGGCGCTAAACTGGCGCACCTCCAACAAATAGTTGTTCTAGATAGAGGCAAAAAAAAGCAGAAAGGATGAACTGAGATTTGCAGGTGTCTCAAATCGTTATCCTTAAAGTTTAGATTCAAATGTGTGTGTCACCTGTGTTGACTCCACTTTAAAATCCTGCACCAAAAGTCTCTCGTCATTGGAGAGACAGACATGCTCCTCCCCAGAATATGACACAGTGAAATCCTCAAAGCTCATTGGCTGGTCTCTGCTGGGCCAGTAAACACATGACAGCGCCTCTTCACTCTGAAATAAACAGGAAAACATGTGTAAGTGTTTTTATACACAGTCAGAGTGACAGTGCAGTACAGAGTATGTGAGGCTGTGGGTGTGTTTGTTGTACCTGACAGTGTGTGTCTGGCAGATGGACAACAGTGTGTGTGTTGTGTTCCCAGACCATTCTCCAGAAATCTGCTACCGTGCTGCTCAGAGGAGTCTGGCTCACTATGAACTCTTTACAGTGGTGATGTCCCTGTGTAAACATGAGGAGCATCGAATTATCAGCAGATGGTTTGCTTGTGTCTTAAAAACAGGAAACGGCCCTCTGATAAACAAAAGGTAACAAATACAAACAATTTTCAGTCGTCTCACCGTGACATAGGAGGCATTGATGTAGCCCGTGGAGTTTGTTTCTGAAGCAGTTAGACACACTCTTGATCTTTCAACTAAGCAGAAAGACAGAGGAAAAATTAGCACTTAAATATAGAGACCTTGTATAATTCATGATCCCCTGATCCATCTTCATCACACCTATTAACTAACCAATCACAACAAGGTTCAGCTGAGTTACACCCTTTTTTGTGACCGCTGCTACATGCACATTTGTAATTTCGCCATGGGGCTGAAACCCTGCTTACCAGGCATCAGAGCTCGGGCTCTGTTCCTCTCTGCATTGCCGTCTCTCAGGGCGGTGCTGTAGTCTGCGTGCTTCGCCTGACGCTGACTGATCAACTGAAACACACAAAAAACGATCAGTTACATTTGCAACTTCTTTACACTAATAATACAGTCAAAAATCAAAGGCTTCTGTAAATGCCTAAAATGTGAAGCCCTGATTACAAATCAAAGGTTTATAAACATGCTGGACCTTGAACTGTTTGTCCATGCGCGTCCTGCCTGATGCCCCCGGGGTCAGCAGCTCAGATACATAAGTGTGGAGGAGGTCAGAGGTCACTAACGTGTCACGGCTCAAGATGGCCTCCACCAGAGCATCATGGATGAAGACGTACTGCTCCTGCAGGAGAGAGACAGGAAGAGGAGCAACAAAACGCTGAATTAGGATTGACTGGCTAGATAGATACAGAGTGCCCCTGTGTGTGTGTGTGTGTGTATGTGTCTTTATGTCAGTCTTCTTACCTCTGTCTGAACCAGGAAGTTCCTCTGCGTTCGCACATGTTTCAGGAAACCCAGAACATTCACTGTGCTCTGATCCTGGACCTGCTGCAGCATGCTGTCTATCACTATGTAGGTGCCTGTCCTTCCTACACCGGCACTGTGACACACATCACATGTCAGATGCATCTATTTAGTACATGACATACAGAAACAGTAACACACACACACATACTGTACCTGCAGTGTACCAGTACAGGTCCCATCTCCTGTGTCCGTGCCCGGGAGGAGGATCTGATGAAGGACAGGACAGGCAGAGTGTATTCTGGGACGCCCATGTCTGGCCACTGGGTGTAGTGGTACTGGAGGACTGTGTGTTCAACTCTCTTCTGAGAAGCCTGAGGGAGCAGACAGGGAGTTATTATGCACATTGTTGATTTTGCATGTCTGTCCACTTTTATCTAAACAGACTTAAAAAATTTTTTGGTTTGTCTGTTTGTTTGAACAGACCTACTGTTGTCTGAATGTGTGTTAATGTGTATACCTTATTTGTGGTTTCTCTGACAGTAAACGTCCTCAGCGTATAGTAAGCGAGGGTCTTGCAGCTTTTTAGGGTCACCTGGTATGAGCCATATTCTTCTTGGTTCTCCTCTGGCCAGTACTGATCACATTTTGTCTGCAGGAAAATGTCACAGTTAAAACAATGGTAGACGAAATACAGAGATGTGTGAGAGAACAACAATGTTAAATCTCAGTTGTATTTCCTAAAGGTACTTTTCCTGCCTGCTTATTGCCACTGACAGGTCACACAGCATTAACTCTTTACTTGGTATAATGTTCATTTCAAGGTATAAGCATGTTGTTTTAGCTAACCTTAAGGAAGAAAGTTTCAGAATTAAACTGAGATTTTAAGAAGCACTCCCAAACATTACAAGCAGCACATGATTTGAAAACTCCAACTTGGCCTGACACTTGTTTGTGTTGGACTGATGGTTGCAGCCGAGGGACCTACCCGTCCTTTCTCCTTCAGGTTGGTGATCATGACAATAACTCCGACATTCTGCTGCCAGATCATCCTCCAGAAGTCTTCCCTGCCTGCTCTGAGAGGTCCTTGAGCTGCGATGTAAGCTCTTATTCGCTCATAACCCTGCAGATGAAACCGTTATTCAGTCATATCAATGCATATGCAAGTACAGAATATTTAGGATGAAAACACCAACCCAACAAAAGCTGATAAAATCACACTCACATCCACAAAGTTAGCGTTGATGTAGTCCCCACATTTCCCGTCTCTTTCCAAACTGTTGGACAGCTTGACTCTGCTGTGGTCATCTGGTAGAGAAAAACATTCTTAAGTTTTAATTAAACCTGGCTTTTTCGTTGAAACACAAATGTTGAACAGTGACGTACAGGCCAGTATGTTGATGTATCTGTTCTTGCTTTTGTTGTCGGGGTGATTGGAGCTGTCCGCAGTGATGCCCATGTCCACTGTGCACGCCTGCACCTCCTGAAAATTGACAGCAAACAATTTAAATTGGGGTTAGTCACTCAGAGGAAGCAAAAAAATGCTTGTTAGAACAACAAACACTGGAGCCACAAGAGTGAACATGAAATGTGACAAGCAGATTTTTGCTTTCTTTTTGTCTTATTGATCTCTAGCTGTCTATAACATCCAGTGGTGAAGTGTCTACAGTGAAGTAATAAGCACTTGAATGACCCTGTGAGTGAATTTAAATTTTGTGAATGAAAGAAAAACATAATTGTGTGGAAAGAAAAGAAAGACTACCACATAACTGACATATATTAATCAACTCATTCATTAAGGGAAATGCAAACATGTACTATATATACACAGGAGAAAAGTGGGAAAAATTATTATTTCAAAGAGGGTTGAGAGGCTGGTAGACATTAAGTTTTTTTTTTAATACAATACATGTGGAATAATTAAATATGTAAATTGCCAAAAGATCTCAATCTCAGTTTAAAAATGTGCGTGTACATCAACTTAAAATAAAGACTGAAATCAAATTCTTGATAACTAAAACTCTTATTTCTACACAATTATATAAAAATCATTCTATCCATTATTTTTAAAAAAAGTAAATATTAGTATCATAAATGCCACACAGATGGTGATGCAGTCTACAGACGGACCACTGGTTTGTTGACAGAGGGTCACACAAAGGAGACTTCATTTTAAACACAACTCTGCATCTGGAGAGGGGTGATACTGTAGGCGTCTTACCTCGTAGGATTCTTTGACAATCTAATGGAGGGTGGTGAGGATGCAGAAAGCACGACGATGGTGGTGGAGGTGGTGAAAGGAGAGTGGGAGGCAGGGGACAAGATGACAGACAGACAGACAGACAGACGGACAGACAGGGAGTCAGTGCAGGTACAGGAATATGGGGTTCAGATACACACAGAGAGGCGGTGCTAAGTGGAAAAGCACTGATATTCCAAACTGAGCTGTGGACTTTTAGCTGTCATCATTTTTTCTCTTATTTCAGTGCATGTGCCAAAAAGGCCTGTGTGTGTGTCCATGGGTTGAGTGTTCTGCCCACTTCCTCCTGCAATATTTTTTAGTGATGTATTAAATTAATGTCAATGTAGGTTTGTTGCTGCAGCCATAGAAAGGCAAAATCATTGTAACAAAACAGGGAGAAACACACAAAACAACTGGGAAGAGGGGAGAAGAACTGTATTCCCTCTTAAAAAGCCAATCTGCCCAAAAAAAAAGGCTGAAGGGGAAAAAAACTTGGGGAGGGGGAGACTCTTTGTGCCTGTTATACAATGAGCATGGTATGTGAGCACTATGTACATTTTGGTTTACTAAATTCAGCAATAAAAAATTGATATTGTCAACACTGTGACAATGTCCAGCTCAAACAGAGAGCATCTGAGATAAAAATAACTGCCTCTAGTACAAGCCTGTCTCATATAAAGGCCTGGTGCCTTCTGCACTTGAGGTAAATAAAGGCCCTGGCGGCTTTTTGAGAAAAAAAATTGCAATTGAATTAACTCAATGTCTTATTTAGAAAGTTTCATGCTTGGAAACAGAGGTGGCCAATGTCATGCAGATGTACCTACTGAAGGAACCAACCCACAACTACTGCTCTTAAATATGTAACCGTATTAAAATATGTCATGTCTAAAACACAGGAGTTTTACCAGCCGGAATAAAGTTTTCATCAATCAGAACCTGCCTATCAATTTTGATGTCCTGTCTTTAGTTTGAAGACTATGATGAAAAGCAGGTCGCACTGCCACTGTTAGTACAAAAACATCCTTCCAGAATACTGGTACAACATGTTGCATGTGAACATTACACATTATCACTGTGCAGAGCAATATTACTTAATAACATGATGTTAATAGAGATATGGAGGAGCATTAAGGAGCTATGACAAATGAGATACTGTCTATGTACACACATGAACAAAAGCCAAGTGATCCCTTTAATTTTCCGCTATTGCTTATTCCAAAATGTCTTGTGGTCATGTTCACTTTGTTCATCCTAAATATTCTAATTAGAAACAATCTACTCACCTCAAACTCCTTGGAGAAGGTGTTGTTGGTGTGCAGCTCCATCACATGCTTAACAAACTGCTTCACTGTCAGCGGCTCATGACCATCTACAACCACAGTGGGAACATTTAACTTCTGCATTTTATATCACAATGCTCATGTTAAACAGTCCTATAAGTGAGTGTGTGTGTGTGTGTGTGTGTGTGTGTGTTACCTGTAGCCAGCAGCATGGGCGTAGATGGAGCAGAAATGACTTTAGGTGATGCAGTGTCATCTGGGTAGAAATTAGCTGCCTGGAAACAGTTTCTGTGACACAAACACATCAGAATCTCAGTGAGGTGCAAAGGTGAAATGATCTGGGCAGGCGCTGACTCTGTGTGTGTGTGTGTGTGTGTGTTTATGTGTGTGTGTTTATGTGTGTGTACCTCCAGTAGATGAGTATGCCCACCAGTACCAGCAGACAGAGGATGGTGAGAGTTGAGACGACAGCCAGTGGGATGACTGTCCTCTTCTCCCTCTCCACACCTCCAACCAGCCCGACCCGAGACTCATGGCTGCTGTTGCTGCCCTCTGAGAGAGGACAAAATGAAAAGGAGACAGAAAGAGATCATGTCAGCACTGTCAGCTTCACAATTTTGGATTACAAGAGTCTGTAGATCAGGAATTTCTTAACAAATGATATTCAAAAGCTCCAGAACAGCCGTTCAATGTACATAATGGCAAGACTGTTTAACTGCTCCAAGGTCAGGAATGAATTTTAAAGTTTTTATTACGTAGTTCTATTTAAACTACAGTTCTGAATAAAATGTATATTTCTTTTATATTATAATTTATTTCTACATTCTAAATTCATTTCTACACAATTTTTGCTACATTAAAGCTCTAAAGCAGCACTTTAAAAGTACTTTAGAGGACAGAGACAAAATATATGAGCTGAAAAATATAGCCATGTATAATAACACATTTCATACTTTAAACCCAGCAACATTCAGTTTGTTGAAGGTTTTCAAAACACTCTTCAATCCTTCAAAGGTAAAATGACAATACTTGAGATATAATTACTTTATAGAGTTTATCTGATGACCTTGTCGGCAAACCAAGCAAGCAAAGTCAAGTCTTTACATTCCTTTTATCTCTGTCTGGGTCTCTGCTAAAGTCTGAGGGAAACCTGGTTTTTAGGTGTTCCACTACATTCATAGGGAGCCTTTAACTTAGTGCCATTAAGGTACAAGACAGGTAGCATCCTATTGGTTTATTTGAGCTTCAAACAGGTGCCTACAGCAGCTGTAAAACAAAGCTGGTTGAGCCTAAAAAACAAACTGAGGGGCTGAGATGCTAAAATGCTCCATTAAGCTGAAGGAAACTGCAGAGTTGGGTAATGATTCTCAGTGGGTTCATTACTATAATCAACTCCTCTCACATTACACACATTTGAACATGCAGTACTATAAAAATATAAACCAGTGGGGCCTCAAGTGTTTATACTTTCATCAGCAGCAACAGTGTATTTTGGCTCGGTCATAAATAATCATGGCTGAATAGTTAAAGCAAAGAGCGCCACCTAACTCAAACTGTGTTGGTTAAGGGCAATTTGTGTATTTTTGTATATGTGGATGGTAAAACTAAACTGCTCTGTCACATTGTGTCACATAGAGGCAGAGCTGAGGAGAGGCTGAGACTTGAGGAACATTTACCTTCTGTCTGCTTCCCTGTGGCCTCGCTGCCATCTGTCAGTTTGAGCAGAGGGACGAGACGCCCCAACATGGGACTTCCTGCGGCATCAAACAACAATCCATCCACGTCTGAGAACTGCTGCAAACTCTCTCCAGTTACAGCTTCATTACTACTCTCTTCATCACCTCCCTTGTTGTGTTCCTCACCCTCAAGACCACCTATTCTTTTACCATCACTTCCTCGCTCGATGTGCTCCAGAGTCAAGTTACCCAAAACAACATGAGCGTCAAGACTTAGGTTTGTTCTCTCTTCATCATGTCCATCACTATCCCCATTTTCTTCACTACTGTCAAACTGTGGTGGCTCTGCAGTAGGTTTTTGACTGATGGACAGATGAAGATCCTCCTTTCTTCTAAACACAACCTCTGTGATGCTGTCTTCCCCTCCATCACCTGTGTCACCACTTTCAGCCTCACCAGAGCCATGGATGTCCTCTGGCTGGCTAAATTCACCAACATTAGACTCAGTTTCATCCCCACTGCCGGGCTCAGTGTGTATTATCTTCCCCACTGCAGTCTCTACTTCAGTGTCTCGCTCTTTCTCTTTCAGCATGTCACGACCTGCTGTGCTATTGAACTGTATGGCACTCTCATCTGTTTCACCATCCACTTTCCACACTGTTTGATTCCCAGTGTAAAGTACTCCTTCTCCTTCTGTCTCTTCTGTTTGTTCACCACTAAGATCACTTTCATTGTCCTCCATCTGTTTTTCTGCTACTGTTTCATACTTTTTCTTGCTACTTATTTTGCTCCCTGCCCAATCTGTATCACTGTCCATGCCTATTACTGTTGATCCACTCTTCTTTCTTGTTTTATCCATTAAGCTAACAGTTGAATTTTGAATAGAAGAAAGGTAAGTCTTGACTGTAGTGGCTCCATCTAACTCCTGATTGAGCCTGTTGTTATACAGGCCAGAACCTGATCCACTTCCTTCTCCTGGCGTGCCTGGGCTGGACGGCTGTGAATTCAAAGGCAGGGACAAAGTGACGCCTTTAAAATCGAAGAAAATGGAGTTGTGGTCCTGTTCATGTCCCTCCGTCTTGCCTTTATCTACATTGTCAGGATGTGGCAAGATGCTGAGACCAACCTGACTCTTACTGTCAGTTTGATTTTGAGGAGATTTGGGTGTTTTTCCTCTGTTTTTTTTTGAGGAGTTGGTGGTACTGAAGTCTTCACCAGGCAGGATGGAAAGAAAGTATGGAGTGACTGAATGATCTTGAGGACTCTGAGTGGTAGAAGTCTGAGGGAGCTCTGAATCCATCTGCAGACGGACAACAGACTGCTCTTCAGACGACATGTCATAATGATGAATGATATCGCCACTCCTCTTATCTTCAGGGAGGGTTCGAGAAGGGCTGAAACTATTGGGGTTTTCATTAAAAGGGTTGAGTGATTGAGGCATAATACTGAATAAATCTCCCTGGGAAAAGAATCCTCCTCCTGGGACAGGGACTGCAGGATTTGCAGGGTCAATGATGACCCGATTAAAGGTGTTAGGAGAGTCAATCAAGCCAGACGACTGATCAATAGTCAAGTCTTCTGTCTTGAACTTGGGTGTATTTTCTGCAAGAAAGACCAAAGCAAAAGTTCGACAGAAAACCAGGACACCAGCAGCAAAATGTGCCCTTTTATGTTGCTAACGCAGGGGAAGATGAAAGAAAAGGCAAGAACTGAACTTCCTAGACATGTTGCACATGATGATTTGAATGAAGCTGAAAAACTCAGACAGAAGTATGAAGTCTTAACTCAGCAAAAATAGAGTTTTCTGTCATCATGATGCCCACACCATCAAAAAATGCAGGAAGAGAGCCAGAAACGGAGGGTCATTTCTTTAGGGATGCCATGTGTGATGTATACCCCGCAGAAACAACAAGAGAGAAAGAAAGAGCCACCAGAGTGCGCCACTGAGCCACAGAAAAGAATGCAGACCCAGAAGAGGAATACCAAAGGTAGATGCCACCAAGCCCAGTGGACTCAAGCATATTTTCAGAGCCTGGAAAAAAATGACAGTGTGGAGGCGTAACATGCTGCAAAAATATGAGAGAGACTCAAAGCATGTTTCACTTCTGAAACATTTCAGAGACTGAGGCCGCTGCATGTAATCACTCTCATCATCCTCAATGCCGACTTATTATTATCATTGACCAGCAGCTTTACCACCACCATCAGCATTATCTACATCATGCCACTACACGACATGCCACTGAGATAAGAGAGCAGAGCAGTGATTAGCCAAACAGCATCGGGCTATTAGAGGAGACAGGCAATCATCCCCTGCAATTAAGTCCAGCTGTCTACCCACCACAGAAACATTTATCTCTACCATGCTGCGGCTGTGTTAACTCCCCTATGGTAGAAAGTCATAACCGCCATTAATAGAGAGTGAAAGTCATATATCTAATGTGTGAATGTCTAAGGGAGTTTGTTCTCAGGTGTTTCATCTTACCATTGAACATGGGCTGTGTTGTGTGCATCAGCACCCTGAGCAGAGAGGACGAAGTGAATGATTTGTAGACTGACTCAGCGACTGTGTTGCTGGCGGTTGCCGCCCTTGCAGTGATCCAGAGTGAGGAGGGGCTGGGGGGAACTGAGGTGATGCTTTCTGGTGGACTGTTGTCTTCAGAGGAGGAGGGAGGCAGGGAGACTTCATCTACTTTATCAACTGTGGAACAGAAGGTACAGTATGACGACATGGGATATAGTGCCATGTGACACCTGATGAGCACTATATGACTTTTGATATGAGTGATGAGTGATTTGATATGATGTGATATGACTTTTCATGCCATGACATGATTCAACATGAAGTCACAACCTGATGTAAAGTGTGTGTGTAAGAAGAAGTTGTGAGGTGATGAGATATCATATCTCACTGCATATATATTAATGAAAAACAGTGTTATTATTGCATAATGTATGCAACTTTGTCTGGCCAGCACTACAAATACATACAAGCAATATCAAACATAGTCCTACAATCATAGTCAAACGGTCCTCAGAATTAAAAAAATAATAATAATGTAAACCAATGTAAGTAATTATGAGATTTTGAAATCCTATGTATACAAGAGAAATTATAAAATGACTAACTTTTAACAATAACGGAGAAATCTGAGTAACTACTGTTAAAACAGTAGATCTAGCCTTTTTTTCTGGACTTCAGACTTTTTACATTAAAGTGAACAGCCATTGCAGGCATCCATTATAATGATTCCAGCTGAAGCAGATGTTCATATCACTTATTAAGAAATTATGAAATATAAATTTAAGTTTCAATGTAGAAATTAAGCTTTGAAAAGTCAGAACACCATCTTGACATGTCAGTGTTAATACTGGTGTTAACTCGAGTATAATGAGTGGCAAGCGGCCATTGGAAGAAAATCTCCTGCTGAAATATTTATGAGCATTAATTTCTCCATGGCGCTGCACAAAGAGCTGCAGCAGCAGCACCAACCAAATGTGTTTTTTGCCAAACATGAGTGGCAAAAAGGGCTGAAGCTCTTCAAATCAAATCTGACCTGGCAACACAGCAACTGCAGCAGCATCGAGTGCTCCTTCAGCAGAGGTGGAGGTTTCTGGTGAAGAGTTGCTGACTGTGTCTTCATAGAAGACATCCGTGACTTTGATGTCCTCCACAGGAGGGTTGTAGAGGTCTGACTGGGGAGAAGGGAGGCCGCTTTCACCGGCTTGGTCCGGGGGGTCTTGATCCCTTGACTGCAAGTAGAAGAAGTGCACAAATCATTAGGTTTTTTGAAGAGGAAAGTGTAAGCACACAGAACAAATCTTTTGGCAAACTTTACTACGTTTCCATGTTCACTGCCTGTCTGTTGTTGCCAGCTATTAGGATGAAGGGAGTAAAACTGAGAAAAAGAGGCCATGTGTTTGGTGACCTACCTGATGGGGCAGCACTGACAGCGAGGCCTCTTCTGTGATTTGTCGGCGGATCGCTGGCAGAGTGGTTGTCCGAAGAACTGGAAACAGGAAGCCCGGCTGCTCAGTAATCTCAGATACCCAAATAGCACCATTGCTGTCAAAACCAGCATTAGTGATCATGTGACGTGTCGGGATCCTCCGGTCTTCATCAATCCAGTTCTGATCCATATCATTGCTTTTTGACCTGTCCCGGCCGGGTTTCTTTTTCACATTTGGGTTAAGTTGAGTTTTCTGGAGAATTGCAGACTCAGAGGGAGTCTTTGGGGTTGAACGGGTGCTGACCTGGACGGGGAGATCCTGGTTTGCTTTGGTTTGGTTTACCAGATTGTTCTGCTGGTGTGAAGGCTGGTTCTGGTAAACTCTGGTCTGCTCCACTGGGATCTCCTCCACTGGGCTGTGATCATCTGGAGATGATTCCACCTGATTCTGGTTCTGAGGCTTCTCCCATCTGCCTTTGGGGAAGAACTATCACAAAGGAAAAAACCCTACTGTGTCACAACATGTTTGGTTATGTTCTATGCATAAAGCCTTGTTAAGAAAGAACCAAAAATATGAAAGGATTATAATGTTGTCATCTCTTCCTCTGTTAAATGCAGTTGTCCTGTTTACAACTTCAATATTCAAATTAAGTGATAAAAAGAAAAAAAAGCAATCTCCACTATGCAGTGTGGAAGATCACAGGCTGTGATACTTCTTTCAGTGACTGGATAGTTGAGAGATTATGAAACCGTATTTTCAAAATTACTTGGTTCAAAAACATGACTGAGTACAGAGTAAACTTCAGCACTACAAAATAAGTCAGCTAACATGAATAGAGTGTCAGGTCCTACCTCCCGCTCGCCCTCCAAGTCTTTTGAGACATCACCAGGATCAGAATCGCTTTCTACAGGGAGTCAGAAAACTCGGTTAATATAAGCTGTTAAAATATATCTCACTATGCAGAAGTTTTCGTGTGTGTGTGTGTTTGTACCAGGGTCCTCTAACGGCATGTCCACTATAATCTGGTCACTCCATCGTCCTCTGAGTCCATTTGTGCAAACAGCAACCACCTGAACCACGTAGCTGCTGTTGGCCAGCAGGCTGGGGATGATTGCACCCTGGAGAGTCATGAGGTTTGAATTAGTGGTTCCAGAACTTTTTTTTTGGTCCAACGTACACACTCAATCCAGCAGAGGAGCTCAAGTAGACCTTTATCAATGCCACAACTCCTCATGTTGTGACTATGATCACTTAAGTTTATTTTGAACTGGATTTAATTAAAGGCAGATTATTCTAGACTCGATGTTGATGTTTATATTCTGTCTTTTTTTCCTTTTTTTAAATGTATTTAGTCAACTTTGCTTTCATTCTAGGACGACTTTGAGAGGTAGTACTTAGTGTTTGATTGGTGCTCTAACATTTTTATTCAGCTCTATCATTTTTTTGCTTGCTTACTCATTATCTCATTCTAAATGGAGAACTGCCTTCAGATGCAACAGGAAAACTAAATTTTTCCTGTGATGCTCAGATTGATGCTCTAGATTATTGATAGTGATTAAGAGAAGTGATTTTATTGGTATGTTTGTGCAATAATCTGTTAGTCTTACAATATTACAGTGTTTCAGTCATGCTTCCCAGAAACCTCCTCCCTCGCTGACTGATGCATTTAGGTGATTTTATGGGTTAATGCTGAAGTTTTTCATAACTGTATCCTGTGTTTCCACAAATTAATGCGTATTTCAAATCTTTCACTGTGCTATCAGGCAAACACTGGCAGTCGGCACATAGTAGGTGGTTGTTTACTGGCTGTTGAGGCAATTAATACAAAAAGCTCAGCATCACCCAGTAACTGAGCTAGGCCCTAATTTTCCAACATGTAATTGCAGAAGTAGCACCTCCCCAGGGTGGGAATCTTAGATGTAAACATATCTAATAGGAAATTTCAATATTTTAGAGTCTTTGTATTTTTTGAGAAATTTTTGGGAAAGAAAATTCCCATATACATCATACTGTTTTTGACATTTACTGACATTATCTTATGCAATTGAACTTTCAAGATGCACATATGCCGAGAACTCATACATGAAAGCCACTGCATGATCTATTCTTTTATAATATGCAATTGAATGCATCTCTATTCATGGTAATTAGGTCATACTTGTAACCATAATTTATGCAAGATATGTTAAACTATTAATCTTCAATCAGCTTCAGAATGTATAATGTATTCTAAGAGAAAATTATCTTTAAAAAAGTAAAATAGCATTTTGGTTTACAAAAATTAGGAGCCTTTAAAAGATAAATTTGAAACAAATATAAAAATCTAAAAAGTAAAAAAAATCTGAAAAAAAACCCTCTAAAAACACTGATAAACGTTATGTACACAAACGAACAGAGATGTTTACATTTTCTAACAGCCCCTCATTTGGGTCGCATTATGTTGATATAATATTGACAACTTGTCTGCATACATATATACACACACACACACACGAATATGCATAAAAATTCACATACACACATGTTGCTGATCATGTTAAAGGATGCTCAGTGACCTGTTCAGAGGCCAAGATTGATTGTTACCATCAATCAATCAATTACTTTGATCAATTCAGATCAAAACTGCAGTTGCAATGTGACAGAGACACACTGGGACAGGATGATTGGTTCAGTGCCCTCTGACGAAAGATGTTCTAATATGTTCTGCAGAACAAACAGCAATGACTGCAATCTTAATCTGTTATCTATTTATAAGTCAAAATGTACATGTGTGGACTATAGGTAAGGGTACACAAGCATTAGTTGAAGTTACATGCAGTTCCAGGTAAGGGTACTGCGTAAGTGAGCTCTTTAATTTTTCTTTACCACGTCCTGGTCCCCATCCGTTCTGTACTCCTGCTTGCTCTGGTCTCGGCCCTGCAGCCTCTGGTAGGTGACGGTGTACCAGTCGATGGTTGTGTCATAAACCACGCGGGGACGCTCCCACGTCACCACGATGGTCGTGTCGTTCTGGGCATCAGCCTGAAGGTTCTGTGGCTCTGAGCTGCAAGCTGGAGGGGATAGAAAGGGATAAAGAAAGGGCAAGATTAATGAAAATGTAAAATATTTTTAAGTTAGTAGAGTATTTAACTCAAATAAGACTAAAAGAATAAGATGAACAAACAAAAAAGGACGACTGGACATTTAAAACATCAACAGCATGTTGCAGGATCTCACAGTATGATAAATGTTGCTGCAGGTAAATCGATGTTAACCAGCTGTAGTGAAAATGTGAGATGCGGGAATACATTTTAAAAGGCCCAGCTCGGGAGGTAAACGTGGCAATGAGTGGGAGGTGTATATGTGTGTGTGTGTATGGCTGCATGAATTTGCAACTGAAAAAAAAACCCTTTTCTGAATTTCTGAACACTTTATTTCAATTTCAAAAAGAGCTGCAAAATAAATTGCCTGCGCTGAGAGGAACAGGGGCACAGAACTACAAAGTCGAGCTCCCTGGCAACCCAAAAGACCCGCTTCACTCGAGGGTCGACTTTATGAAGATTGAGAGCGTCATGAATTCTATCTTTTGATGATTATGATTAGGCTGACCGTGGAGAACGGTGTTACAGCTACAGAGGAAGCTGAGGCCGGGCAATATTCACAGTCATGGCAAAAAATAAGATTAATAATGTAATATTTATATTGATCCACAAGAGTGAGATTCAATTCTATCCACCATGCAGCCCAAAATCTGGCATAAATTAGATAAGTGAAAGATTTAGAATTACAGAGAAATTGAGATTCTGGGTTGTCTTTGGAGGCTAATGAGGAAGAATTTTTTTAGAGTACAAAATCATATCAGGTTTCACCTGCTGGGAGTCAATAGTGCGATTGATTAATATCGGCATCTAAGCCAACACTTGGCTGCTAATATCTCTGCAGGTCCAAGCTCACATTCTGGCTCGTTTTTAAACTAAAACTGAGAGATGGTACATGACTTCAGCTGCCAAAGTCAAAGAGTACGATATTAATTTAAGCTTAAAAAAATTCAAATGTGTTTTTCCAAATCATAGATGTGGACCCCAAATGATAAGCAGGACTAATAAAAAAAGAAGAAATTTGTAGTTAAGGCTGCAGTCAATGTAGCACAGTTCTCAGCGCTCCACCAGGCAAGCTGCTGGATGGCCTGTGGGCACTGAGCCCACTCCCATGTCAAAACAAGCTCAGCTCAGAGATCGAGAAGACTGAGATGAAAACAAAAACTGAACACACAAAGCAGAGGTGGAAAAGATATGCAAAGGCAGCAAGAAGATCAGAGAAGTGCAGCCACTTCTTTGATCTTAACCCACAGACGTTCAGTTCAGTTCAGAATGACACTAAACAATCCAGGGTGAGCCAGCCCTCGCCCAGTGTCTGCTGGGATTGCCCCCCCCTGCTAACCTGCCAAGGATAATCAACTACAGATAGTGGATGGATGAATGATGCAAAACAGAGAAAAGCAGCAGAGCTGTTTATTTGAATATTAGAAACAGAGAAGAATTTTTGATTGATCAATATTTAAATACTTCAAAATAATAATAATTTTCATTGTCATTTATTGACTAACTTGAAGTTAATATTTTGTATGGTATTTCTGTTTTGGGTAATTAAAATTGCATATCCACACTGTGTAAGAGAAAGGACAGTATCTGCTTTTGTCCCTTTGTTATGAACTTCTGCCTTTCTGTGTAATTACTCAGTTAACCTGCACATACACATAATGACAGCTGTATGACTCATCTAGTTCTACTTTAGGCCGCAAACTTATCAGGTGCCCTTTGTTAAAGACACTAGAGGTAATTTTTTGTTGCGTGGTTGTGACTTACTCGGTGTGAGCACGTCTTCCACTCCGGTGTACGAGGCAAACACCTGACCTATGAACTGCTGCTGTTGCTCCCTGAAGTTGTTTTGCAGGTAATCTGTCAGCATCACGTATCCAGCCTGCTCCATCGTCATCACCTCACAAAACACCTCCAACTGGGCACAAAGACAGAGACAGACAAAGAGAAAGACAAGAGAGAGGATGGGTGAACAAAAAAGAAGGCAAAGGCTAAAACAAAGAAAATAAACATAAGTCTGTTGCATCTTTCTGTGTCTGCACAGTTGCCAAAATAAAGACCAACACTGATGCTTGTGTGTGTTTGGGAGGTTTGTGTTGGTGCCAGGTGGAGGCAAAGAGACAGCTCTGCTCTATTTTTGGTTTGCTCCAATGTGCCCATGTCATGCCTTGCCACCCCCGTTTCAATCATGCAAAAACAGCCAAACACGAGAACACAGACACACAAAAAATCTGCACATAAACTAAACACACAACCACTTTTATGAGCTCATTCACTCTCCATTATGCTGCTACATAATTGATGATTATTACAGAGATGATTTCATCCAGTCACCGCTCCTTAGAGATCCTTAGAGGTCTTCAGCCTGGAATCAAGCTGCACTGACGATACACTGTCAGCTTGTGTTATCTGGCTCATTTTCCACCACGCACACACACGTACAAAAACACTACGCTGAACATATATATATATAAAATAAACCCATCACACTGTATCACTCCACAGTGGTGTTCTGTTTTTATTTTGTGCACAGATGTCATAGACACATGACCTAAAACCAGCCAAAAACTACAACCAGACACTACAGGCACTTCTTTTTTCTTTTTTTGCAGCACTACATGACTGTTACTGCGAACCTCCAGTATGAAGAATTAATCAGCATTGTAAAATTCATCAGACACGGTGCCAAATCAAATTACTAGACACTGCTGTCAGTGACTTTTTGTTATTTTCATGACAGTAAGCTGAGCTGGAGAACGATGTGGACGCTTAAAGGTACAATCAAGTTAATAGAGTTAATAAGCATTAAAAATGCTGTTTTACATACAGTGGAAGGTAGAATGCAGAAAATGTTTTCTCATGTAATAGTAGTGCTCCCATAAAATAATGACTTGAGAGAAAGTGAAAATTGCCATTGTAAAAACCAAATACAGTAAAACCAAAAAAAGTAGCCAGTTTATAAATTGTGCAAAGTACCAGTTACTTACCTTTTTTAATACACGTAGTTATTATTAATTAGTGATTAATAATTTAAAAGCTTGGCAGATCACTACAAATCTCTTTGATTACTCCTAACAGATAACTACATGGTAAATTGAAGTTGTCAGCGCAGCATCAAAGATTAATGTCACACATGAAAAATTTACACTGTTAGCTAACTAAGTACGTTTTCATCTGCAATATTTGTATCTTAGTTTAATGGGCTTGCAGAGGTTAGAGGTGGAGCTTTAAAAAGTGGAGATATGTTTGGATGTTGTCGCTGAAAGCTGCTCATGTTTTTGGTCTTTTGTCTCTCAGTCACAGCATCATGGTAAAAAGACAGGTGATGCTTCTTTTTCCTCCATGCAGCTCGTGACTCCTCCCTTCTACACTCAATCAGCATATTTAAAGCAGATGAGCTTAATGGAGGTATTTGGAAAATGTGTTGGATTAAAGAGTTGATTATTTGCTAAAAATATGTATAAATAGAGAAACAAACTTATATTGCATGTGTATATGTTGAGGAGTTCACAAAGAAGTATCATTGGTGTCTGGCAGTGGACACCTTTGCTTGCTGACCTGTGCTTCTGATATGGCCACAGTGTGTTTAAAGACAATCCATTCCACCATCTCAGAGCAGGGAGGTGCAGTTAGAGAGCCGTTGTAGATGTAATATTTGTCTGTGTTATTAGGGAGCAAGGATCGCAACGTGAAGGCTTCCATGGACCCGCTCTTACCTGGAAAAAACAGCACAAACAGAGAAAAATAACAGTTCCATCAATAACAAAATGTGAGAAAAAATGACAGATGTTTTGTTCAAAGCTGTAAGACACCAAGTATTTTAAAAGCGTTGAGTGTTTGTTGAGTCCTTGATCAGCATCATTATGTTTATTTAGGAGAGAAAATAATACAACCATGATTGCAAAATTTAAGAAACAGTTGTGACACCGAGTAAACATTGACAAAAGAGAATGTGATAATTTGCCAATCTGTTCTGAAAAAATCCTCGATTAAAAACATTAAAAAATCAATTTACCTTATATTTTACCTCATCAACTTCACTTTTTCCAACAATGATTATGTTCATTCTGAATTTGATGGCAGTAATGCTTTTTGGAACAAGTTGGGATAAGCACAACAAAAGATTGATTACTCGTAGAATTCTCCAAGAACACTTGTTTGTAACATTAAGGTAGACGGGTTCATTGGGAACGTGATTGTAACACGAATAGGTATGAAAGGAGCATCGTTGAAAGGATATTAGTCAGACACAAGCAAGGATGAGGCGAGGTTCACCACTATGAACACATGACTGAATAAAGGATATTACAACATGGGCTTGAGAATATTTTGTAGCGCTGTTTTTGGTAAATATTGTTTGGTTATAAATGACTGCATTCTGTTTTTATTAACATTTTTCACAGCATCCCAACCTTTTGGAATCAGACCTGTTCATTTTATCTAAATTCTAACTGCTCTTTTTTTTTTTAGGAACACCATTATTTTGCTGCTTTAAAACACTATTTTTCTCCTGAACACAATAATATTTTTGTGTGTTGAGCAGTAAAACAAATAGAATTTTTTTTTAAATTCGATAGGTTTCTGTGCAAAGAGCACATTATTTTTTGACCCAGTGATGACTCAGAGATAGTGAATAAAAATGACCTACCAAACCTGCTGACAGTGTTAATGGATTCTATGACAGGACTGAAGTTCTCATTGTCTTCCAGGCTGATCTGTGGAGAGTAATATGAGCTTCATAAAGAGGACAATAAAGACTTTTACTTTATTTGAGGAGGGGCAGACTGATCTCCAACACTGAGGCCTAAATCAACAGGTGGACTTACGTCAAAGAGCACAGCCAAAGCGGCGATCCTCCCTCCTTCCCTGATGGCATCATCCAGACTTTGGAAATCCTCTGGATCATAACAGTAGATCTGCATCTGATCCAGAGAATGAAATAAGTAGTGAGCTGAACTCAGGCTTCACTAATAGACAAATGCATGGCCAATAAATTAGTTGATGGATGAGCAAACAGACAGTATCTATTTCTGTACCTCCAGAGGGTATTTCATCCCGTTTATGCTGTGTTCAGACCCATCTGATGTTGCATTGCAGCGCCCCCAGTGGAAAGTTATTCTACCAACACGGTATCGAGAGCTCAGCCCTCCTCCACTCACAAAATAATCTCCTTCCACACTGATGGCAACTAAAACACACAAATGCACAAAGGTTAACCTTTATGCGACATGTAGCAGAGCAATAATAATATCCTTGGACACTCGAAAGTGTTTATAAAAAAACCCAGACTGTCAAACTTTTTCTACAACAGGCTTATTCAGGGGTAAGTCTGAGGCCTTTGCTTGATTGACAAGGCTTTAAATCCCCAATACTCAGCCATGATAGTTGCTGCTTGGCCACATGGCTCCAAATCTTTGTCATAATTTGGATCCTCTGGCTCTAAGCAACTGGCAAGATGGTGTTTTTCCACAATGAGAAAGAAAAGAAAAATGTTTCTGGCTAAGTTAAATGTATTTATGTTCTCATCCATTGAATGTGGTTATTCTGGTCTGTTAGCGATGTATTCGCTCTGACTTTTATGCATTTTGCTAATCCAAACACAATCGCCTTGGTTGGCCCTAAACCCAGAAAGAAGATGTGGCATTCCTGCAAAATGGTAACACACAGGTTGATGAAGGGGAGGGAAGACCAGCTGAAGTAGTTGTTCTTCTCATGTCAAAACAGACAATAGCATTTTCTCAATTCTACTTTAAGTCCTAACACTTTTAGACACATTTTAGCTGAATGTGAGCAACCTCATATTAAAATTTTCTGATGCTCGAATTACGTCTTTGAAAGAAGTTAATTCTAGTACGACTTTGCAGCTCTGCACTGCATTTCTCGCATAATATGACAGCTATGCAATATGTGCTTAAATACGCAATTTCCTCTCAGACGTCACAGAGAAAAAGATTAATTTTAAGATCATTAATGTATGGAGGGCTCTCTCTTTCACTCTCTCACACACACACACAACCACACACATACACCTGCACACAGACCAGGCTGTATTGGAAAGATGGTGATGATAACTCAGACAGCTTTCATTTGTTTATCAGGCCAGACATCCTTCCAGCGATGCCTCTCCTCTCACCACCTCTTCACATCATCATCATTTCTCTCTCCTGCTATATACTTTTTTCTTCTTACTCTTTTGTGGCCTCCTTTTTGCTGCTCAATTTCATCTCTGCCTCTTGACATCGATCTTTCTTCTTTCTCCACATGATCTCTCGGTACTGCTGTCCCTCTGGTTGCTTCTCTCTCAATTACTTGGTCTGTCCCCCCTTTCTTTTCATTGTGTGACTCTGTCTCCTTTAAATCCTCACTGCCTCTGGCTCTCATTAACCTCTAAGTTGTGAATCAGTTTCTTCTGCATCTGGAAAGTTAAGCTTCTTGCTACATCTAGGGATTAAGATGTCATGTTTTACAGAACCAGAATGATGTCAAAATAATTTCCATAGCTTGAATCTACTGCATACTGTATCTTCCTCCTCTGGTTTCTGCTTTAATATGTGTTTGTTTAGGAAGGAAAAGAAAAAGAAAACCCTCAATGTCACTCATCTTTCAACAGAAGCAGCTTGTGGTTTGGTTTCCTGAAGAATGATATTGCAAGCATGACTTCAATAGGACCTGATCATGGCCAAATTAAGCTTGTTGTTCCAATTGATGAGATTTATTTAAGAAAAATACAGCACTGCAGGAAAGGCAGATAAAGTCAAATAAAAGATTATTAATGTACCAGTTTTCCCGTTGTTGTGGATGGTGCTGGACTCTGCTGTCATTTTGTCCCAGCCCTCGAGCTGCAGATTCTGGTACTGCAGCCTGACTTGGATAAACGTCTCATCAATGTCCACAGGAGACTGTCTCGCACTGCTACAGGATGGGTACCTTTTACCCCAGGTGCGCTGGTTCAGAGTACCTGTATATGTGAGAGAGAGAATGGCAGCTAAATGAGGAGACAAATGTTTAAGTTCCTGTAAGCTCAATATAAAATCTTTTTCTTTTGCATCCAATTTCAGGAAAAAATCTAAAAGTGTAGCTGTGCTCATCCTAAAGAAACAGCGCCCACTGACTGAAATATGTGACAAAAGGCAATTTAGTAGATTTCTCTCCAAAATGTAACATTTTGACACCGATACTCAAATTCAAAGTCCACCATTCACTCAAATGACTTAAATCACTTATAGATGTACAAATACTTCACAAGTGCCTTTCTTATTTTATATACAATACATTTAGAAGTGTATATGTCTGTTTTAAGTTAATACAGCTGTAAGAAGAGCAAAGCAGATGGTTCAACTGTGGGTCAAACATTACTGGTTGGCCTTAGGTCACACTTTATCCTTTGATTTTGTGTGTGAGAGTGTGTGTGCGCGTGTGTGTGTGAGATAGAGAGGGTGCATTGTTGGTGCATGATTGCATGTCTTGTATTCTGTGTACATTTATTCAGTGACTTGTGTTTTTATTTGTGGAGGGGATGCACAGCGTGAATTCTGATTAAACTTATTGATGTGGTGTGGGTGTGTATTTGTGTGCCTTAACAAGGCTTTCCACATGAATAATGTAAAAGAATATGAACAGCATCAAGACAAGCAAAATTTGCAGCCGAACACGCAACGCCAAAAGCCCCAATCAACATCGCATGGAGGAAAAAGCAAGAGGGACATCTTTTATTTCAGTGCTCATAAGATTTTTTATTTATGTGTGCATGTCTGAATTTACAAATCAGTCATGGTTGCATGTGACACTCACTGCTACACACACTGATATGATGTGTGCATGTTTTTATTTATTCCTATATGTATATGTATGTCAGTACCTTTACATTTACTGACATGCAGTATGTGCTTGTGTATAAATATTTATCTACATGTTCAAGTTACCTGCATACACAGTAAAATGCTGTAAATGTATTTTTGTGCAAGAATGAGCTGCTCCTAGTCTTTGCATGAGTGAATGAGTTAATTTACTGTGCATGCATTCATCCGCTCCTCCAGGCACAGTCAGAGAAGTCTCAGGGACTGTTACTATCTTTACTATGCTGACATGTATTTAGGATTTAAAACATATAACATATCATTACAAAACTGACAATTAATAAATGCAATGTGTTTAAAACAACATCAAAAGCTTATCATCATATAAGATATATATATTTTTTTACAGGATAGCTTTTTTCATATACTTTGCCTGTGCAGACTTGCTGGATAATAGAAATAATTCATTGGATGTTCCTTATCCAGTCCTTTGTCACTGGTGTGTGTATGAGTGTGTGTGTGTTTCCCAGTACACAGTAAAGACAATGGGTCTAATAAGGTCAGAGCAGATGGTTTAACTGTAACTGGTCACACATGACTAAACAGGTATTGGCTTTACATTCTATGTGGTGTTGGTTGTGTGAGTATGTGTGTGTGATGAGTGTGTGATGTGTGTCTGTGTGTCTGTGTGTAAGAGAAAGGGAGAGCCCAGTTCAACTAAATCAATTTCAACTTTTTGATTTGTGCTCTTATTTCCCAGCTATAGTTAGGTAGCTATAGCATAGCTGCACCTGCAGAAACAGACTGAAGATCATGGTAATAATGTCTGATAACTTCACTGGTTCGGCAACATCAAGTCAAATTTCACTGAAGTTGTTCAATTTCCTTAAGTGATGTGGAAAATGTGAAAGTAAATTTTTAATATACCAGCTTGTTTAAAATCCCAATGATAACCATTCAAGAGTCAACGATCAAGAACCAAACTGTCTTAGGTCACTGTGTATAGTTTAAAATATGCACATACTACACTAGACCACAGCTGAGTTTGTGTATGGATCAAGGGCCAAATGATATTCTGTTCATAAACAACAGGCCAAAATACAGAATACGGACACATTGCGGAATTGCCATGTTTACTGCAAACTTCTGTCATTGAGGGCTGGCTGTCACTCACCAAAAATCATATCCTGGTTTTCTCAGGCTGGATTACAATACATGATAAGTATTTCACCATTTTCTATGAAGGGGGCTACATTTTCAGCTGTTCAGTCAAAGCCACATTTTTTAAAACAGACACACCATAAATAGAAAATAGAATAGAAAAACAAGTGTTCCTTAAAGTTAAAATTAACAAATCTGTAAGTGTTAGTGAGTATCTTGTCAGTGACCTTTATTCTGTATGAAAGAGTGGGTGGTGTACATGTGTTCATCTGTGTGCAGGGAAATGTCAGGGGGATGTCAGTGTATGAATGGCCACATTTAGCCTCAGCATCATAACAAACACACACTCCAACTTACTCTTCTGACATAACGCTACCATGGCAACAAGTAGCTAGCTGACAGGTTGGAAAAAGGAAAAAAAAATCCTCTGAGGCTCGACTTTCCTTTCTACATTTAAATCCATAAACACACACACTTGAATGCACTTGCATTCAATCAAGAAGTAAAATTTAGATGATTAAATATGGAAATTACATTTCATATCTCTGAGTTCCACTTGCTTTTCCTTAGCAGTCCCAGAATAAAGACTGCTGATGCTGCCAGTGCAGCTATTGTTGAATTCATAAGGGAGACTTAAAGCAGAGTCTGAAATATTTGGGAAATATTACAATTGGAATTACATTATCTTTTTCTACTCGCTTTTGTCCTTTCTCCATCTCCCTCTCTGTGTCTGTATCTGAATGTTAATGCAATTGACATTTGCTAAAAATCTGTTTATTTATTTTCAGCCCTCTGGCACTGATTTCATGCCTATTTTAAAATGTTCAAAATAAAAATACCCCAATTTGATATTATGATTTGTTTTTAAAAAGGAGATTATATTCATTTTTTTTTTATTTACTGAAGCTGCAAAAGAGAACAAGGAGTAAAGATATCTGGAAACTTTGAGAAGATACTTTGTGCTCTGCTGCAGCTCAAAGAGCAGTCAGCTGTTAAAGTGGTCAAGGCAAAACCCATTTACACCTGATGCGGCTGCTGCTGCTGCTCTTTATACTTCGACACCTCGATCACTTCAGCTCACCGTTCACCCCTGATTCTCAAGGGAGGAGAGGTGAGACAAGGAGAGAGAGGAGGCAGAGCATGGAGAGAAGAAAGGAGGTACAGCAACAGAGGACACAAAGGTGCAGAGAGGAGGTGATAAAGAAAAGACTGAAACAAAGAGACAAGAGAAAGAGTGAGGAGACAAAAGAATAGGTGTATATGACAAGATGGTGGGGACAAAGACAGACAGAGAGGACGGAGAGGTAACAAACAGAGGGGAGTGAATGTGATTTCTGTGTATCCGCACTGATACATTTAACAAAATATGCTTCATGAAGATATACAAAGAAGTGAACACAGAAAAACATGTGCACGAACTGTCTGCCTGCCTACGCTTACACCAATTAAGCTCCTTTGGACAGCACAAACACATGCACACACACACGATTTCACCATCTGTGGGAAAAGGTTCTGCACTGCTGAGCGAGCTAAGCACTCAGAAAACATGCCGGATTATTAAATTGAATAATGTAGGACTTGACTTTTTTGGGGGGGGGGGCACTGTCTGCTCATGTTTGCATCACTGCTGGCAAAAATAGCTGAATATGTATCAAATATTAAAATATTAAAAAATGTGGCCGGTTTGCTTTAACCCAACTGTGTTTTAGGAACTGCATCATTGTCTAGCAGGCAAGTTAAACCTCCTCATGCATTGCAGGCTCAAATCTAGACTCTTGACGGATTGCAAGGTTGCATTTCAAGGATTTAGATGCAAGGTTATTATGTCTAAACAATGGTTAGTTGTAATTTACATTAATCTTCTTGTTAATTTTTCTACAAATAACTAATAAACATTTAGAATGACAGCAATGCCTAATCTATCTTCCAAAACCAATAGATTTACAATTTAAAAAAGATATAAAAAAAGGGGCAAAGAGCCAAATCATTTTACATTTGAGTAGCTGGAAACAAAAAAAGGCATAGAACCCCGTCATAGCCAGAAAAGAGCAGGAGTAATCAATAATAATGATAAGAGCTGCATGACATTTAGTTGTACCATACACAAAAGCTCTCATACTGAGCTTCTGAGCTCAATCATTTAGCCACAGGGTCCTCTTTAGTGTCATCAGTAACATGTGTTTTTATGCACAACAAGTAGTAATGTCATGTAGAAAAAAAAGTGTTGTGAGTCACCATGTCACTGTTTGACTTTTGAGGGACTGCTATGATCTACGACGGCAGGATTACATGACCAAGAGAGGCCAGTTAAGGCATCAGTGGTCTCTTTTTCTGTATTCTAGCCAGCTAACTTTATGTGCGTCTTTTAAAAAGCAGCAGTCACTCTCAAATATTTGTATATATCTATTCTTAAATTTGCCCTTCAGATTCTTAAATATGTGGGCTATTACTCATCTCTGTGCGGAATTTTTGTCTGGATAAATATCAGATAGTGCAGAGGCTATTAAATGCTCCATTAAGACACCATTAATTTTTTACAATAAATAAATCTTGACTGAAAAAAACAGAATCGTTTAATCCAGAGCCGCTTTAGGCTATGAGAGAATCATTGTATAGTAAAAAACTTCACTGCACACACAATTAGCAGTGATGGCAAGCAGTAAACAGGTTGGTAATTTTGCTTGCTAGATGTAGTGTTAGCTTCCCTGCTGATCTTGTGACAGTCGCCTTGTATGTTGTGGCAG
This sequence comes from Acanthurus leucopareius, assembly GCA_029814765.1. Taxonomy (NCBI): domain Eukaryota; kingdom Metazoa; phylum Chordata; class Actinopteri; order Acanthuriformes; family Acanthuridae; genus Acanthurus; species Acanthurus leucopareius. The sequence continues at coordinate 1,363,557 of JAQMCX010000036.1, read as the reverse complement.
TCTCTCTAGAGTAATGTCTCAGATATAGAAGGAAATCTGCTGCACTGCTTGAAGCACAAACAGAAAAAAGAGGGAACTAAAGCCTTCAGAGTTTCTGGTGATTAGGGATGATGAGAGCACAAGGCCAATGAACAGTATTATATTTGAAAAAACATCAACATTACGCTAGAATGAGATAGAGTTTGTTACTCAGCGTGAGAAACAAGTTTCCCTATTTTCTAAAACCTCAATACTAAACGGTGGATTTACTATTAGAGAGCAATTGTTCTGTCTTAGCTGGTGTCATGTGTTTCTATCAGTTTCTCAGTGAGCAGTAAAACTCTTTGATTATATCACAGCAGAAGCCTGAGCAGAGAAATAAGAATTGTTCCCTTTATTCCCAGAGGAGATTTCAGTCATTCTTATTTTACAGAATCAATGTCTATGAATGTATTCATGGGTGTGCATGCACACACTTACACACAAACACACACACACACACACACACACACACAGATTGACAGTTATAAAGGAGTAAGCCAGAGGCTGACAAGATCTATGCTACTAAATGAATCTATTATGAATTGCAGAGAAAGGACTCTACACACACACATGCACACACAGATCACTCATCCAGAGAGATCTAGTGTGTGTGTGGACTGTTACACACATTCACAGCCAGCGTATCTGACAATCAGACCTGTCAGATTATTCAAAAAGGGAAAAAGGACTATGAATCAGAGTCCCCGTATGCTCTTTGTGTGATCCCTGCTCTGTCTAGACATGTGAATATGAAAAAGTCTCTGGAGCGAGACACAACCTGGAGAGGACTCTACTTATGGAGATACTTAGTTAAATATTAAACAATGACACACTAGCTCTGAAATGATTTTCTGTTTATTTGAATGCTCTCAGGAAAGAAGAAGTCACACGAAACTTACTTTAACAAAAATAGTATGGCCTTTAGCTCCGCCTACTGATGTTTACCTTTATCTATGTCATAACTCCTGCCTATGAGTAAATGTTTTTCCACCTGTATCTGTCAAGGTAGACGGATTAGACTTGGTTGGTAAACATGAGCATGCTGTGTGAACATAACTTTTGGAAAATGAAGTCATCCCAGTTTGCACAGTTACCTCTCATGGTCCTGTGATCTTATTTACCCAGCCAAATACTGGTGCAAGCAAAGAGAAAGCAAAGAAAATGGGAGACAGAGGATGTGTGTATGCGTTGAGAATAAAGGACTACATACACAAGTCTGCATCATTACCTCATATCTCCCACAAGGCTCTGGGAGCAGCTACACAGACTGAGCAACAACTGGAGCAGAAGAGAAGCCAGCCAGAAGTATTTGGTGACTAAGAGAGCATTTGAGAACATTGTGGGTGACAAACAAGCACACACAAATACAGGGAAAAAGAGACAAGAGACGCATGAGATGAAAGAGGGGAAAAAACACAGCTGAACAGCTTCCTGTTTGAGAAAAAGACATGAGGACTGGGATCAAAGCTTGAACGTTCTGCTCTTGTCATAGTGGAAAAGTCTCTACAACAGCTTCAGATCCTCAAGGGACTAAAACACTAATTAAAATTGTGATAATAAAAAAACAACAAAGACATGGTACTGCATACTGACTTACAATGGCTAAAGCCAATTAAGGTAAAGGGCTTTCGACAGATAACCAAGGATGAATTCTACACTAATTATATCATCACACCCACTGCAGGATGAAGACTTGATGATATATGGCTATCAAATACACATTGTGTGAGGGTAAGAGGTGAGTATAAAGTGATATGGTAATAGGATAACGATTACATTTTTTCAAAATTGATTAAAAAACAATACAAGATAGCTAGTCTGGCAACCTTATCAAATAATGGTGTGGTCACTACGATGGTGCCTTTCTAGATGATTGAAAAGATTTGTTGTGTTTCCATCTTGGTTGGCAAAATCTGACAGCATGTTACTGACCATATCAATCTGAGCTTTGTTGCTTTTGTGACATCTAAACCACATTCAAAAAAATGGCATTATGTTCCCTTTTTGTAAACAGTTTTGTCAGCCTTGGAGGATTACACGAGTTAAGTTTCAGCACTTAAGCATAAACAGCTCACAGTATGAGTGAGTAAGTGACAGTGTCCAGAGTGTGGATTAGGAAAGGCAGCAAGTTACAGCAGACAGTGTAGCCAAAGGCATTTGTGTTTTGCTTGTTCTGCAAGTGTTTGATAAATTGATCATACTGCCAGCAGTTTGTTGCACTAATGGATGGACATTGTTTGCTCCTTTAAAATATTTCCTAGTTACTCTGCTGTCTACAGTTTGTGAGTGATTGCCGTGGCCCCACTTCCATGCCAGAGGGCAGTCAAGCAGAGAGGCAAAAAGTTGGTTTTGAACCCTCGGGCTTCACTCTTTATTTTTTCTCTTTTTAAGACGACATCCAGAATGATTGGTTGTTGCATTTCTTTCACTACATCAGGATTCTGCTAATAATCTTTATGAAATTTTATACTATGTGTAAAACTGTTAAATAGCAAATGTATATCAGACAAAACTCATAGGTTGGATAAAAAAACATGTTTAGTGTCAATCCTGTTGTCACATAGACTTTAGTGGGCCTTTGTAATAAAATAATAGTGCATTAAAAAAAACACTCAAGTAGCTGTGTAGGCGTAGGCAGGATGCTTAAGGTACCATTAAGGAGGTCAAATATGATCCAGAAAGTTTGATTCAGTTTGAGAAATCAAACTGCCAGTTTGAAAGCTTATCAGACACCAGAACACTGGCTGCACAGTGGAATAAACGTTATTAGACAGAATTTTTACTGGGGTTTTTTGTTAAGATAGATAGGATTTTTAGACTGGAAAGTTATCACAGCATCCTATTTTTCATTGTGAGGTGAACAAAAGAATTCTGGGGCTAATGATAAAAAGTAATCTACCACTTATCCAAACTTGCATATTAATGTCAAACATAGTGTTGTGTTTAATTTTACACTGGAGTAAATTGTGCAGCACGTTCGACTTATTGCTGAATGAAAATTCTTTTCTTGTTGTAGATCTGTGCATTGGGAGAAATCTGCCCTGGCACTCACACAGCACCATTAGGTGGCTGAGTTTTTTTTCCACACAGTGCTCATGTTGGTCTGGACATCCTTTTTCTATAGAATACAGAAAAAATCGCAGCCACAGTATGTTATAAATTGATCTTTTGATGTTCAATTTTTAAAATATTGGTGATGGCTGCACTTTATATTCACATACCAGTGAATAAATTAATGTGAGATGAAAGGAAATGGTTTGTGTCTGCACACCGACCAATTAGCATTTTAGGATTTCCATGATGAATGTAAATTTTACATGAATAACTCCTCTGGGGTTTGGTTAGATGGAGCTGTCACATCTCTGGCTGTCTGAATCACTGCTTTACTGATGACGCTGCTGTATTAATGAAGACTAAATACATCATGTTTTCTTGGAAATGACTGCACTACTTAACCGAGAGTGTGATCTCACTCTAAAAACATGAATCATCTGGTGTCTGCTACAGTCTACTTTTCTTTCCTATCTGATCATTTATTAATACCCTGGGTAAGACTTTGCTGTATCGTGAAGAGGGAAGAAACAGAGACACAGACAAAGAAACACAGACACAAATAAAGACAAAAGACATAGTACAATGCAATACTGTAACAAATTCAATATATTGACTCTATAACATTGTATCTTTGTCTTAGACTTGTTTTCTTTTAATGTTTCTGCTTAAATGACATGAAAAAGTTTTATTATTGTTTGACAATATGCAGAATCCTATTTGAGATTTCATCTGTTTTGTTGATTTCTTAGTGGTATGGTTCTGGGAAGTTACTCTATAGAAATGTTTACAATGCTGTTCCAATTGAGTTTAAAAAAAATTCAAGCAGCAGAATTGTCTCAGCATATTGTTGTAAAAACTTGTAGTTTGGTTGTGATATTGCAAACAATATCCTTTGAAAAATGTATTGCATCTCATTGCATTTGCTTGAAAGAAGAAACTTTGGATTATCCTAGCGCACAATTACGTGCAAACACAAACACATGCACATACACATATAACAGATGGGGCCCTGGAGGTGTTTTCCAGGCAGAAGGATCCCAGGGATCCCGCAGACAAAGACAGTAATGATGGAGGAGGAGGAGGGATACTTTTTAAACACAAAACTGCAGTGTACCTGCAGGTATAACATTAATACTTTTTCATACCTTTTCCAAGCAATGAATATTTCAATTTAGACCAATTTATACACCAAAATAAAGAAGACAGACTGGCACTGGTAAATCTATTTAAATATTCTGACTGAAATATAAACAAGGAGAAAAACAAAATCTTATCTCTGCCTGATTTAAAATTTGCATCAAAAGCAAACTTAATCAAATATTGTTGACTCATGGAAAATATATCTTAGTTACCCTGCTCTCCAGTGTCTGTGTTTGAGTCGCTCTCTGTGCCAGTCAACAGCCACACAGACTCAACAGAGTAAAGAAGCAGAGAAGCAAAAGTTGCTTTTGTGCCAATGGGTTTCACTCGAAATGTTTCTGTTTTCCAGATGACATCCATACTAAGTGACTGTTGTGATTGGCTGTTAGATCTATCTTCATCAATTAAATTATGTGTGAAGTTTATTATTACAGTTTATTTAAAGTTTATTATTATATTATTATTACATTAATTTCATAGCTGTAAGACACCAAGTGCTCTGTTGAGCTGAGGGGGGCTGTAGAAAAAACAACTATCTGTTCAGCATCAAACAGTAAATAAAGTTGGAAACCAGCTGGTGAACACAGATCCGCATATTTCTCTCAGGAGATGATGAATATAAAAAAAAAACTTGGAGGAGATTGGACATACTGTATGCTTGTTGTTTGTCCAAAAGGATGCATCAAGCTGAATGTTAATGAAGCTCTTTGTGCTTGCAACAATGTAATAAGGAGACAATATGCCAGTGTTTTTTAGGCAGCTAACTGCACTGCCCCAAAGTGTCCAATTAAAAAATCAATTAACTCTCACCATGTAGTCCTACACTCTGCAGATGACAACAGGGTAATGCCACACTTCTACAGGTATCTAATAGTGTACAAGGTATCAATTTTTTTTTTTTTGAAATTTTGTAAATGCACTCAATGTGCTACAAGACTAAGCACAGAAGAGTAGTGGATTTGATTTGAGGCTTAAGATGCTTTAACTACAATTGTACATAAATTTCAAAGTGTCTGAAATGTCTTTAAGTCCTCTATAAGCAAAATGTCTAATTGTATAATTGTATATGATTATAAATTTGTACCTAATTTGGATGAAAGTTTTTGGCTTAACTCAAACATGACATCCATGGTTTGTCTGACCCCGGAGCTTTGAAAAGGTGTATTGTTATTTCGATGTCACCTAATTTTAAACTTTCCTCATCTGCCTCTCCTCCTTTCAGATAAGTTCTTTTTCAAATCTCTTTCTTTACGTCACTCACTCTCTCACTCCCCTGCTTCCCCCCCACCTTTCTTTTATTTCCTTTTGCCCCCCCCTCCACTTCTGACCCAACTAAAAAGCTGTGCACAGTGCCTCACAATGAGGTGCGTTTCTTTCACATGTTAATGCTTTTACTCACGGCTCGGCGCACAGCACAAAGCAAGAAACAGAGCTGCACAGAAAAACAAGATTGTGTACACACACACACGCACACACACACACACACACACACACACACACACACACACACACACACACACACACACGTATGCATGAGGCAGGAATGGCTACAGTTACAATGAATCCCAATGAACTGCCAGTGAGTTGCCTTCAAGTGTGATGATGAACTTCCAAACCCAGCAGAGAGGAAAAAGTGAAGCATAAAGGACAGAAGAAATGAACAGTAAGAGAAAGAGAGAAAGTAAGGAATGAAAGAAAAAAAGAAAGATTACAAATGCACAGAAAACACGGGGGGTGGGTGCTTCCACTTTATATCAATACGGACAGGCTTTTTATCATTCATAACCATTTCAGAGTATCAAACAAAAAACCTATTACACTTTGTCAAACATGGTGAATGTGCCTCAGAATTGATTGTTAAGATTTGCCTGAGGAAAAGAAAACAATCTGCAAGATGAAAATACATGTGCATCTGTTGATATTCATGCTGCTTCGACTAACATGAGGAGGGACAAGTGGCACAAGCAATATTCTACCGCTGTAGTCAATTGTGAGTGAATCTGGCTTCAGTCACTCAATCAATATAAGTCCATTAAAAGGTGGCTCATGATCAGGTTTCATATTTAATGCTGCCCCAGTTTAACTAGACATTCAAATCCATGAAAGGTAATAAATAAGCCTCCAATATGTTGTTTTTGTTGTTTGGAGCTGAGATAACATGCGCAGTATTTTCTGGCAGCTGCATAAAAATACAAGTAGTGTGTATGGTAATGAGTTATCTACAATTAGAGCCTGATCATTTTGATAATTTCATTTCACATAACCTGGCATTCATGTTTTTAAATTTGCAAGAGCTGCAGTCAGTAGCCTGTGTAAGGTTCTGTTTAACTGGGATCTTGAAAAATGTAGGTAAAGGAGTGACGGATGAAAGTGCAGAGACTGATCAAAACATACTTTCAGGTATATTAAGTAAATTAAAATAAAAAAATATGCAGTGTTAATCATTAAGCGAATGCCAATTTGGCAGCTCAGACATAATTTCATTTCTTTTTTCTGTTTTGGCTCTTGAACACAGTTTTACATTTTTGAGCGACGGAGTGACATTGACTGTATGTCTTTGCAGGAGTAAGCTTCCCTTTTAAGCAGCTGAGAGGTATGGCTTCAAAGAGCAGATGCAAAAATTGGACCCAGAACACGAGAGAACAGCGCTGCAATCTCTCTCCTCATTACTGGCTGCTCAAAGTATTCCCGCAAGTCATTAGTACTTATTTAAGAGGAATAGTCATAACTAAAAAATAAAGCAGTCATCTTAATGACAAGCAAGATCAGTAATATTTTTTCACTTCCTCTGCTGTTATATTATGACTTAAGATATTTTTCAGTAAACATCTATTTGATTTCATTCAACATAATTAAATGTCAACATTAAAGCACCAGTTTTAGCCAAAATAAACAAAATAACGACTTCTCTGCAAACAAGCTGCTAGTCTTATTTGTAGTTACGCTAGAGGAAGTTCAAGCTGGTTTATTTATTAATGATATGAAAGAAAGGCTTGTAAAAGAGGCATTTTTATACTTGGTGTGGTTCTACTATGACAGAACTATGTGGACTTCAGATCAGTATTGTAAGCTTCAAATGACATGTGCCAATTATCACCAATGATCCACCCTGGATTCTGGGTAATAAGTATTATAGCTCTGTATTTAGACCACTGATGACCTGTTGAACCCGACGGTTCCTCCTGGTTTTCCCCCCTGACCATTAAGAGACTAATCTCTCTCTCTCTGGGACCATTACTGTCTGTCTGTGTCCACTCTTTGTTTTCGTCGGACAACAGCTTAGCCCAGCAGGGGCTTTGTGCTGAGTTAGCTGATGACAACCATATGGTCTGAAGCAGATCAAGGCTCTCTCATGGGAGATATTAACAGATAATTCCTCCAGTTCATGTGATTTTACAGACTGTTCAGACTGATATCTACTAGTCCAGTGGAACTGTTCAGAGCACTGTCTGTTTTAGGAAGTGTCTATGTGATTTTTTAAAAAACCAAGCAGAGATCAACTGCATGTTCTGGGTTTCCCAGTTGAAAGTTTCTGTCACTGACAGATGGTTTAACAATCATCTCTGAGCTCTTAGTTCTGAGTCAACTAAGAACATAGGGGGATTTTACACCTGAGAGTCTGGAACAAAGTCTGAACTAGGCTTCATGTTTTTTACACTTAGGCTTCTGCTGACTGGCAATTGGAAATAATTAACAAGATTTTTTCTTTGTTATAAAACACACATGCTGCTACAGCTGTGTGCACTACATTACAATGGCAAGACTCTCATGCAAAGCTTGCAAATCACATGCGTGGTATCCAAGGACTCGCCTTTTCCATTAGGTTTAAACACAAAGTATTCTCAAACAGGCAACGTCACATTTTTTTTTCTGCATGCGCTCCATGGTCATTGTGATGAGCAGAAAATTGTGCAAAAAACTAAACCTAACTGACCTGACCTGGAGACTGACCTGACCTTAAGGTGGTGAGCCTCAAAGTGGAGCAGCTATTCCCATTCAGACACATTTGGATTGGAAACAATTAATAATTGAATGTGCTGTATTGTGTTATGATATTTCAAACCTGTCATTTTGGCCTGGATCAAAGAGAAAAGTTTTGAAAGTCTGTACATGAAGATGTAGGCATGTAAGCCCCCTTTAGATAAATAGCTCAAGTGTTTGCAAGCGTGAAGTACAACATGTTTTCTTGTGCCTGTGATATTTGTTATTTTTTGTGTAGAACAGTTTCTGAGAAGTACTGTATAGAGAAAATTTTGTAACACTGCATATTAAAAGCCCTTAAATTTGTACTTATAAAGCTCATCTTGTGTCCTTGATCAAATGGCTTAATTACACTGTTTTTTGCTGAATATATATACTATGCGACCCACAATAGATATTTTATTTATAAAATTATGTTTTCATCAATATCACTTTTAATTAAAGTTACAAGCTTCACCTTTTACTTAAGCTTTAGCACAGTTTTTCAGTACTGATAAGGTTATTTCCCTCTGGATTTGTTCTTTTAATTACTCTCAAGGCAACCAAAAAACTCCACTTCCAGTCAACAAAACATCTTAAATCATCATAAATGTCATCTTTAGCAAACCTCTCATGCCACCACACACACAAGAGTTTATTTCACCTTAAGTTCTCATACAGACCTGAGTACGACCAGTCAATATCCTCAGGGAGTTTCCTCAGGCCTCGGATCAGCGGCTCTGCTGCTACAACTACAACAGAGGGACAAAAGGTAATTAGTGTTATTTGTCATTTACAAAGAACGCACACAAGTGTACAAATAACTGGTGAAACCATAATTGATCACTTTTATGTCACAGACTGACTTCATCCAGTCAGAAAGGAAAATGGATGACATTTGTGCCAGCTGTGTTTTGTGTTGAACATATTACAGCAGAGCGGTGTGAGATGACTTGTCACACTCGAGTCTTTTGCAACAACAGCAACATTTACAGCGGACAAAAGATGCAACTACCATCTTATTTTGAGTCATCAGTTTGATTTCAGTTGGACAGTGAGGAATATTTTTTCAGTGTCTGTCAGTGTCACACATGTAGAAAATTTTCTTCCCTCTGCAGCTGCACAGCACCTAAGTGTTTTTGTCTAAAGGTGGACAATGATCTGTGTGCGACACACACAGCTGTCTGAGTGGCAGCAGAGAGAGAACACCAATCCTAATACCCAGGGCACCAATATTACTGGTTATCACCATAAAATAGACCTCTTTGAAGGGTAAAAGAGGGTATGGCATCACCATTAACAGTTTTTCTCAACACAAGCTCACACAGCAATCTATTTCACGGTGGTAATTTTTACTCAGGGACAGTGGAGGATTCAATAATGTATGAAGTCAAAACCGGAGGATTTGGTGTGTGTGTTTATGTGTGAGTGCTGCTAACTGATTCTCATACTAGCTAACCATTCACAAACAGCTTTGTGTCACTCTCTAGCCATCTTCACTTCCTGCATGAAATATAAGGAAAATGAATACCACACACACACGCACGCACACAGCTGTCTCTTCCTGATGGTATTTTCACATAAGTCTCTCTTCTTGATTTCACCTTCTTTACATTCATGTCCCTACCTTGTCTATCCTTTATCCTCCTGCTGACAAGAACGGGTAAATTCTCTTTGTCATGGCAAACACATTCACTGATTAAACAGAATCCATCTTTTTAATAAAACATACACAGAGTGTATCTGACATAGCGCTAACTAGTCTGTTTTCTTATCATTTAATTTGTAGCTGAACTGTGAGATCATGTCAAATGGATGATGTCAACAGTATTATCACATGTTAGCTGATGGTGGGAAACTTTCTTACATTAACACTCCAACCCTGCTTAGAAGTCAATCCCATCAAGGTGACATATATTAAAAACATGTGTCATGTTTCAAACAAGCTTTTTTGCAGCTTATGCAGGGGCATTGACAGTGACACTGTAAAGCACTTAGGACCAGATGGCATATTTTACACGATTAAAACTCTGTTGACAGACACTTACAAAACATATGGAATCTGACAAAGCCTGTTGCTAATATCCCACTGTGTAGAAAGGAAGAGCAGGGGTCACACGCTATTGCAGATTATAAATATTAAAACTCATAAACAGGACTAGCACACAATAACATAAATTAACAAGAAGAAAGGGGAATAAAACAATACACCCTTTCTTTCTGAGCTTTCACTAGGCACAGAGAAAGCCAAAAACCTCTCCCCCAAGAAGATGAAAGCCCTGTGTCGAGTCAGATTTAGGTCAACTACCAACTTCCACCATACCCACCACATTAGGTCTGTCCATGTGGAACAGAGAAGCGCAGTATAATCCTATTGTTTGCTGTGTACAGCAGTTGGATTAAAATACTGGGTAAATTACTGCACAGGCATGACAGCATGCACTTATTCGTACAGTCTTATCAAACTATGTGTTGTGGAAATCATAAAAACATGCAATGAAGTCCATCTACTCCAACAGCAAAACCCTCTGTAGCATCTGTCAAATCATCTCCATCCACCAATCTTCAATAAATCCTGATACAGACAGCCACAGGGGAACTTCACCTTGTGCTGAACACTTTTTTTTATGTAGCTGTTGCTTTTTTTCAGTTTTCCACATCGAGACTGATGTTTAAAGCAAAAAATCTTAAGATGACAAATATGAAGTCATTCTTCATCCAAGGAAATCCGTAAAAACAAAAATAAATTGTGAAAATATAAAATGAACTTGAATATTAAAGTCATGGAAGTGAGAATTAAAAATTGTGAAAATTGTACTGTGACTAGTAAAGACATCACAGGCTGACAAGACTGACTTGACCCTGTGTGGCTTGCTAGCATTTCTAATGCCTTGGTAATGGATGGTAAAAACAGAGATGGACTTGATAAAAAAGATAAAAGGAGCCATTACAGAGTAAAGAGAGAAGAAAACTTTTAACACAGAAAAACAGATGAACAAAAAAAGATAGACTTAAAAAAGACGGAAAGGAAAATCACAAGGAAATGTCTAATGAGACTTGAAATGACGGTTTTCTTTTTGAAACAGTAGTCTGACTCTGCCATTAGGCAACTAAAGCAGTTGGCATACCCCTCCTCTTCCAGTGTTACCTTTTTTTTTTAAAACCCCTGCATCCTGGGCTTAGCATCACACAAGACAACTGTAATTGAGTTAAAGGGATACAAAAAAGCCATAGTGTCTTTCCTCCTATAGCACAATGATAATCACTGCAGCCAGACCTTTCTCCAGTGTTGTCGACTTATTACAGTGCTGCAATGCAAGACTATTAAAACTCTATTAAATTTAGGAGTTTATTGAGAGACCTTGATTTCCAGCATGAAATATGTAAAAGCCTACACTATCATTTTGACTATTATGTAGAAATTTGGTTTATTTGATGATTACATTCATGTTAGCACACAGAAAGAAAGACTAACAGGAAATAAATAAAAGCAAGCAAATGGGGAAAGAGTGGAGAACGGAGTCGACTGTGAAGTTGTAGCATCAATAATGACTTCATTAACATCACACTGTGAGCGATTTTAATCTAATTGGCCCTGGTATACCACGAAACACACACAGGCACAAATGCACACAAATAACCCTGAGGATCACTTGCTGGCTCTTGTTTTAAAGAGCTTATTGGAGAGAACATTATTTTGGAAAGGGAATTAATGGGATTTAATGGCATGAAATGAGAGAATATAAAAATGGCCGGACTTGTTTTACATTTTAAATGACTGTTTTTTAACATTTGCTGGAACTAACATAAACTGAGTACAATACAAGGGTAAAGCTTCAGTTCTTAAATTATCTTTAGTTCTTCAAAATACTAACAAAAAGCCAAAAACTGCTCTCCCTCTAATTATTTTAAGTGACAGTGCTAAAATTTTGCATGACCATTAGTATAATGGGGCTACCTGTGATTTTGTACTGCACACTGTGTGAACACAAAACCTCCCTACAGTTGGCTGGCTTCCTCTCTACATTTTTTGCAGGACATCTTTCGTAGTAGGTAATGCTAAAAGAGTAGAGTAACTCAGTGAAGGAATAGAGTGGTGTGTACTTTTCTGTACATAGTGTGAAACATGGTAAGCCTTAAGTTGTCAGTTTGTTGGTAAGCAAATCATTAATATCTTCTTTATCATATATCTTTTGTAAATTAACATATATAATTTAACATGGATTTGTTATTATGCACAAATTCTTAATTGTGAAAAAGATAAAAACTGCCACTATTTATGTGACATTTTATCATGTGGTTCAATAGAAAATAATATTATTTTATGGTTTTCAGGGACATAAAGTGGCAGCTACTAGTTTTTGATGGACACTTTGGGTCACACACATCCTCCTCCTCGCTAAAGCAGTGGTGAGCTAGTAGTACCACAACAGTTAAAGAGACACAGAAATCCAGTAGCTGTCAGTCATTGATAGCTGCAGAGGAATGAGATGATGGGACAGTGCCACACAGGTGAACAGCCGGGAGCAAAGAGACACCGGTGCTCAGCTTTAAGAGAACACCGCAGATAGTGATGGGACTTCAATGCTGCAGGCTGGCCAAGCATGAAGCTCACAGCTGAATCACTGTATTATTCTACCCATCTGCACTCTACCTGCTTCGTCGGATTTCCCTGGAGGCACCACAGACCTGACATTAAAGGTTTAAGTTACTGTGAGCGGCAACAGGACATTTCGATGGATGGTGTTTTATTCATACAGGAAAGGTCAACAGCCACGCAGTTTCCAACACTGCTGTGCTTTAATGTCACACATTTGGACACCTGATTTTTGATGCTTGGATCAAGTAAGACTGATTTCCACTCATAAATCTGTAAAAAAAAAATTTATAGCCCCAGTTGGAACTTGGCCCTGTTTATTGGCATGAGTGAGTAAGGCTCCACGGCTGTCAGTGTGAGGGAGAATAATGAAGCATATGAAAAGCCAAATGAGGATGTGTGTCAGCCAGACACCTGATACTCTGACTATAAGTTCTCTCATACTGTGTCAGTCACTGAGGATCATTTACGACAAGAGCACCACTTATAAACGGGTAAAATGGACTAAGCATGTTGAGGTTTTTCAGGGGTGAAGATAATTTGCTCTCACTTGTAACAAAGGTGAATGTTAAAATTCCTCTTGTGGCAAAAGACTTTTGATTTGATCTTATAAACGTTACATTAAACATTTGCTCAATTGTGTATAGGCGAACGAAGCACTTGAATGACAAAGTCAAAAGCACAAATGAATTTTCAATTAATATAAAACAGAGTTGCTTACCTCCCTGTGCTGGTAATTATACTGTATGTTTGATAATGTACATGAAACGGATAAAGGACATTGTGGCTTTTTTTTTTGACCATGTCATTATTTTGTCATTAATATCATTAGAGAAAGAAGAACCAAACGATGTCAAGAGATAAACAAGTTATTATTTCAATCTATTTCTGACAAAATAGCTGCTCAAGGAATGTCTGTTATGGTACTAAACCACAGTTACTCTCATCACAGCAACCAAAGGTGTTGCCAAATCAATCACAATTTCAAGGGTCTTGAAAATGTGACCATTCACTCTCACTCTCCCAACAGGCCGTGTTCCCTCAGATCATCTTGCATTAATCCATCACGTTCTGCTCATTCCAGGAGTTCTTTTGTGATGAAGTGTTGAAATTTATCGTTTAGGCGTACTGACTTGGCTTTAACCTTTGAACTTCTTCAGTTTCCAAGAACTCCTCTCAAACCCCAGAAAGAGGGGGCATGAACTTGTTGCGTTCTATCAAATTTTGGTTCATGGGTAAAGAAATGAAGCTAGCTGGTCTATTTCAGGTCATGAACCTTGATTTATTATTGTTGCATATTTGATAACTTCTATCTAAAAAAAAATATTCAGTTGCATTGAAATCAAATCTTACAGTGAGTTTTTTTTTTTTTTTAACTATGAACAGTAACATATGTGGATGGCATTTTTTATGGGATTTAGTCGCTGCAGGGAGGATTCACTGAAGGCGGCTCTATGTTGTTAGTGTTGGGATAAGTGAACGGCTCCCAGCTGAACACTAATGAATAGCAGTGTGCTGTATTATAGGACTCCTGGGGCTGATTTAGCATGAATCCCTGCGATGAGGGAATCTTTTATCAGCTGCATTTACACCAACACAAACTGATTTTAAACAGTAGATGTGATTACTTTTGTTCTACTAAATGAAGCCCTGTGTTCCTCCTGGGACAGAAAGCCTGTGTGTTCAACCCCCAAGAGTGAAAGTGTCTGTACGGTTCAGTGAATTTATTCATCTCTGAAGGGTTTAGTCTAAAGGCAGATAAACGAGGCTGTGTGACTTCTCCAGAAAAATGGTAGCATTTTTATTAGTTTTTCAACCCTAGCTATACACACAGTTGTCAGCTGATAAAATACCAAAGCATGAGTAGGAAATATTTGCATGTCACATCATAAAGTACAGTCATAGAAGTCAGAGTGGATTTATAGATGTAGAAAGCATTTCTTTTTTGATAGAAAATAAGTTTGGGTGACCTTTCTAATTTAAATAATCCAATCACTCTTACTAAAGATATGAGATCTGATTGCCCTCTGTGTGTGTAAACAGCCACTTACTTCTGTTTGAAAATTAGTTTAAACTGGCTTAATATTGGTGTTCATGCCTTGAATAGTTGATATACATGCTGATTATCAACTAGAACGAGCCTAAAATTTAAAAGTGAGTGGCGCAATAGTCACACAACATCTTCCGAAGATAACTGATATATGTACCAAATCTCGCTTAAAAACAGTTCATCATGGGAATAACAGAAAAGACGCCAAAGTCATCAGAATTCATTCTTCAGGGACCAGGAATGTCCCTTTTTCTTGGCAATTCATCCTGTTTTTGACAAGACATTTAAAGCTGGACTTAAACTGATGGACCAAAGACCAACTCACACGGTCAACCAGAACCAAATTGAAACACCTCAGTTAAACCTTCCATGGTTATATGAAAACCTCAAGTTTCCTCTGGTATTAAAATGAAAGCACAAACCTTTTAAAGATGATTAAATTGATTGTTTGGAATACAAGTTTCCCTGAAAAGTAACAACATGCTCTTTCCTCCTCTACAAACAGCTCTCAGCATGAAGTATAAAAGTGAATCCCTCTGTCAACACATAATGAGAAGCCTTCCTGTAGTGAAATATACATTTAACTTACTGCTTTAAAATATCTTTTGCCAAGTGAGAGGACAAGACATAGCTGATCGCTGATGAGCTCACAACATCCGTGTCACATAAAACGTGACACCTGTTGACCTCTGTGTCACAAAGCACATGCATGCACACTCAACCACACACATCCATACAGGCACATACCACCAGGGGCCGGACTATTACTTATATAGCATTCAGCTGCGTTGAGTGTCAGCTGGTTAAATTAGTATGCTTGACTTGTCTCTCATTCACTGTCTCACTGTTTCTGTTGCCTCATCTTACCCTGTCAGCCTCTGTCTGATCTGCTGCAGGCTATATTAGAAACTATTAACAGGACCATTAACAAGATGGCTACTCAGACAACACAGAGGAGAAAGAGAGAATCTGTAACTTGTTGATGCGCATCATCATTTACCCATTTAATTAAATGTCCATTTAATGGCTGGGTCAATTTCCTCCATTTGAAAACCTATTTAATTAAAACTCAATCAAGTACAGTGGCGGCTCCTGACAAATTTCTCAGGGGGGGCAACTGTTCTGATGATTAAGATGACCCGTTATATGGGAAAATTAATAGGCAGTAAGACAATTGCCACATTGTGTTATTTTCTGGTCACCTTGCTTAGCAATACCAAATGTAACAGCTACAGGGAAAAGTTACATCCAGGAGTGTTCAACCAATAAAATTATCTTGGCTCTACAAATGAAGATCAACAGAGAGATAAACTGTGAATCAGTTTACCTTCAAATATCTTTGAACATGGATGGATACGCTTGCTTTACTATTAATTACAAAGGGGACTACATATATGTCAAAATCATTCAAAGTATTTATTTACAGTTCTTTAAAGTAGTTCTTTTAATTACAAATAGTTTATATAAATCCAAATAAAGGGGTAGTGCATTCAAATTGTTCAACATTGGACAAACAATACTCTATTTGCAGAAACAAACCGTAAATACAGTATATGTACAGATTGCCAGATCGGTAACAACATTTTAAAGATTTTGTTCAGCGTAACATTCTTTAAGTGCAAATGAAAGTGCACGCATTCAACAGTGAACTATAAATACAAATATAATATCTGGCCAAAAAAAATGAACATATTGCCTGAAAGCAGCATTTGAATGAAAAGATAACTATTAAAAACCAACATCATCAGTTAATAGATTGTGTGTGTGGGAGTGTGTGTGTGTGTGTGTGTGTGTGTGTGACAGAGAGACATTACTTATATTGAAACTTTGCTCGTCTCTCTTTCAGAGCAGCAAAGTGGTCAATAACCCTCTCATTAAAATCAGGCATGTTCCTGACTAGCTCCCTCTCCATGGAGAGCATGGCCAGTGCATTCAGACGTTCCTGGCCCATTGCATTGCGCAGGAACGTCTTGATTCTCTTCAGTGTTGAGAAACAACGCTCAGCTTCAGCCGTCGTCATGGGAGTGGTAATGAGAATGTTCAACAGAGACACAGTCTCAGAAAATGTCTCTTGGAGGTTGTATCTCTGCAGAAC
>JAQMCX010000036.1:1310489-1339509 GCA_029814765.1 Acanthurus leucopareius | reverse complement strand
TTTGTTTTTTTATCTTGTGTGACCCACAGCACAGGCTATGATTAATGAGAGTGCTACTGCTACTATACAAGTAATATCACTGATAATAATACTAGAAGCAACATTATCTGCACATAACAAACAACGGTTGCTGGTCCAATGGAGAAAAAAAAGAAACGGAAAATTTGGCCCTTGACTTGGCATCCTTGACATAATTTGGCCCCCAAGGAAAACTAATTGGGGAACCCTGCAGTACTGCCTTGCCTTCTCATAACTCAGAAACTCACCAAATTTTTTTAAAACTTATTAGAGCCACACTGCAAGACATGACAGTGTGTTCCTCAGTGTACCAAACCAGCAACCCAAGAACACAATTCATATGTGCAACTCATACTGTATTATAACAGGCAACAGACACCACAAGATTTAGGTTTACGATTGTCTCTGCTCTGTTAGGTCTTGTGTAATACAAGGCGGCTTTTCACCACTAGATTCAACTTTCACCCCCTACTTCTACCATTCACTGCCAACAACAAAACCTACTGAAGAAACTTTTGAGTGACAGAAGTGTTTCACTGAGCTGAGTTTCCTGTCCAGGCTTCTCAGCATCAAAAAAAATTCAGCTGTCCTCGTGGCACAGACCGCCTTTAAAATAACTGTGACCGCACGCTGCCACAGTAACAGCAGACTGCAGCTAAGTGGATTAAAGAAGAAGAGCACTTATGAATAAAATGCTTTAGATGGAAGGAGACCAGACGAAAAAGCCAGTAGGGAAAGTGGAAGAGAGAGAAGGAAGAAAGACAAAATATAACAGTAGAAAGTAGGCAATAAATTATTCAGTGCAACATCTGTGGTTTTAGAAATGCCAACACTTCGGTGAATACAAAAGTACAGCACACTTCTGTCAGTACACTCAGAAAATCAAAACAAAATTCACCATCATATTCAAAGATGAACAAGACACTCAAATTTACAAAATAACACATTTTACCTCACTAACAAATGTGTTGGGAAATTACATACTTCTGTAATAATTTATAATGTACCTTTTCCGTACAATATCATAATCTCTAATCCCTCTATTTGTGTGCCAAAAAAAGAGAGAATCTGATTATATTTTTTCCTGCTAAAAACCAGACAGTTAAGAAGGCTTTGGAAAATCTATCTAACAAGATTTATTTCCCTCAGTAAAGATTTTATTTGGATGATTTACAAAGCTTCACCCCATCAGGCTGTGCGTGAGTCTGTGTATGTGTGTGCATGTTTATAAGACACACATATAGTCTTACTTTAAGCATGGAGTTATAGCAAGAAAGAGGGAAACAATTACACCTCATATACTATATAGTCACAAAAAAGTGGAGTTGGAAAAAAGAATAATACAAACATTGGTGTTTTACATATAATGAGTAAACACTTTGGCCTGGATTGTGTTAAGTGTGTTTGAAAGGCAGCATCAGTGTCAGGATGTAAAAGGTTTAAGAATTTCACATTTTTCACCATAAAGTGTAGCAATAAACGCTCTGTTCACTGCATCATGTATGAAGTTCACTGACTCAATAAAATTTTAGTTTGGGATGTATCAATCAAATCTAGCAGATCAATGTCACTAACTCCTAACACCCCAGCCACCCACACGTGACATCACTTGCTCTTAAAAATCTTGGCTTCTTTATTTATTGCTCAAGGCTGCCTGTTGGTCCCCCTTTAGCATCAGTGTGCATTGCACAAAGCCATCCTGCCAGAAAAACACTCCAACATGTAGCTAGCCTTGTGAGAGGGTGAGCAGTTTGGTTAGGTTTAGGCACCAAAATTAATTGGTTAGGTTTTGAAAACATCACTGACTTTTGCTTTTACTTTTGGTTTTACATGATTCATGATCCCAGTCTCTTGGGTGAAGGTCCTCTGTATCAATGAGCACTCCTACATGACTTTTACCCCTCTTGGGACTTTGTGAAGCCAAGGAGTCTAACTTGTGGCATGTTTAGAGTGAGAACTTGTTGATCATGCTGGCCAACTGAATTTTTTATGTCCTTAAGCTCTGAGACTAAAGTGTTGAAATCCTTGTCTTCTTTTCAAGTATTTTAAAAGTGGTATTGATTTGTTTCATATTTAGTAGTTTGCAGTCTTCTTTTTTCCTGTCTTTGTTAGTACATTACTGCATTGCCAGCACTTTACAGCTGATAAACACTCTGTTTTCCATGCACATAAGTTAAGCAGTCATTTTGTTTATAAGTTTGAAAGTAAGCATCAGTTACAGCAATGTCTATGAGACAGACAGTTTGATCCCTACTGTAATTTACTATGCATTGGTATCTTTGCCATCACTGCTCTCTATATTTTGTTGATGGATTTACATATTAAGTATGCTTGATGCCAGCATATATGTGCCAGTATTTTGTAGTTAATTACTATACCACCATCAGGCATACTATTATGCCACCGGATGCAACCCCTCTGGTTCAAAAGCTATGAGTGTACTGAGAGGCCAGATGGCATCTCAAGAGGAAAGATATGATCACTGAACACACATTGACAACGACAGTGTATGATGATATTTGGGTTTTATTTAAATCAATGCTGCATATAGGGGATTTTTTTTGCTGTTTTCTGCAGTTAATGGTGGGAATTTAGTCTCATCACAAAGGGAGACTTTTATGATTTGTAAGTGCTGAGTTACATAAATACACACAAACAACTACACACATAAACACATACACTTGCACACACACACATACACACACAAACACTGTATGGTGCTAAAACTCCAGTATAGATCCTATTGAGCGGTTGGAGGATCAATGGCATGCAAGCAGGGGTTGTGTCAGTCCATCTACCCAGTCACCAAGCATTATCAATCTATTTATCTGGCAATGCATTACCAGCACTTTCAATTCAAACACTGTCACTAGACAACTTCCTGAAAATATATTTAAGCATTAGTACTGACTATATCAAACACAGCACAATTCATGTGCAGTGCCATGTGAGCTCTGGTGGTACCACAGTTTTGCGCCAGAAACATTTCTTAAAATGTAAGATTGACTCATCTAGTAAGAAAGCTGCAAAGTAGTCCCTTAGTAATGAATAGGTAGAGTAAGCAGAACAAAAAGAGGTCTAGAAAAAGAGATGAGCTATGACAGATACAGTACAGATACAACCATCATGGTGAGCTGAATCAGATTAGTTTTAAATCTCTAACCAGAAGGCTCACAGGCTACTACAACTCAAAGCTACGGGGGTTTTAAGCACTTGTATCTGTATAAATTAAATGTCAAAATAATGCAGCGAAAGAGGGAATATACGCTTGACTTCCTTTCCTGCTGAACTGCACATATGGAACGACAGGCAGAGGGTGTGATAACCATCGAGAGGTCAGATGTATGGAGGCAACCATGCTGTTGAAAAACCATATGGCACCATGAAGACCCCAGCTAGAGGGTTGTGTTCACTGGCAGAAAAGCTTGGACAAACAAGGCCAAAATGAGAGCATCCACCACATCGCAGCAACACCAAGTGGGAGAATG
The DNA here is from genome assembly GCA_029814765.1 of Acanthurus leucopareius. Classification (NCBI taxonomy): domain Eukaryota; kingdom Metazoa; phylum Chordata; class Actinopteri; order Acanthuriformes; family Acanthuridae; genus Acanthurus; species Acanthurus leucopareius. The sequence continues at coordinate 1,336,003 of JAQMCX010000036.1, read as the reverse complement.
TGTTTGTGTGCGATTTTGAGTGGTATCCAGGCATATTGTGGGACAGATGGCTGGAGGATACTCTATTACTTTGCCCTGAAGGAAACAATCTTTCTCTCTCTAAAACTTCATTTTTAACACAGATTTCAAAGGGGATAAACCAGCAGATGGCTGCATAGAGTACAGGTAAATGGCCGCCACAGAAAAAGGAATCAACTAGCTTAAATTCCCAAACATCTGCTACATTGACTTGACTGCTGCAACTTTAGAGTGTAACCAAACTTCAACTGTGCAAAGACATTTCTCATATCATTCAGTTGTAATCAGTGTTGGATTCAGTGTTGGATTCAACTTGTTTTAAATGACCAACATTTAATTCATTATTGTTTTTTTTACCTCTGGTAACAGTAGGAAAAGGAAGAAGTCACTAGCATTCACAGGGAACGTCATCTTGATTTTATGGAACAAGCAGAAGCATTTATGTTGCTGTGTTTTAACTAATCAATCAAAAGCAAGCGGAAGGGGAAGAGTTTAAGGAATGACAAAGCTCAACCCAGCTATCGCAATCTGTCTAATTCTGTACAAAGTTCTTTTGAATAAAACGTCTCATCTGAGTTAATCTGATCACCCAAAATCTCATCAAAAGAGAACAAGCATGTTTGTGTTCAAGACATGAAAACACCTGGAAACCTCTGATCTCGACCTCCTGGATTGAATGTCATGAGACTCCTCTCCTTCCCAGGTACAGATTACAGAATAAAAATAATGAGATGACCTTGTTAAGAATTAGTGTTAAACATTTTTGTATGTTTTTCTTTTTATTAAAGGCCAATTTAGAGGGTCATACACAGATTTTTGAAGGGGAGAACCAGGGTCCCTCAGAGGGTTCAAGTGGGTCCTTAGGGAATTTGGAAACTTTTTCAGTGTAACTTTTAACTTCAGTAAAACAGATTTTGTCTCTCTGTCTGGATAAACTTTACACACTATAAGTAGATTAAATCAAACTATTTATGAATCAAACACCAATATCAGTATCGGATGGTATAAAAAAACAATTACAATATATTACAAGATATTCTGAACATAAAGACATAACAAATACAAACATTTTCGATGATTACCTCTTTAATTTTATAGCTAGAAAAATCTACTTGTCAATCATCACTGTTTCTATGCTACCTTTAACATATGTTGTGCATATCTTAAAACTAGAAACAGTAAAAAAAATTACGATACCAGTTGTTATTCCAGTACATTGAAAGTGATACCAATACCAAATAGAGTACAAGAGCGTGTACGTTTAATATCTTTTTCCTAAGCCATTTAATAACCCTCTTGTGAAAACATTGTGTGCTTTATAAAGTTACTTTCGTTCTCAGTTTTTTTCTGGAATGGTCCTTCCATGTATTATGGATTTCTTTTATCAGAAGACACAAGCATGTACCCCTTTCAGTGTTTTGGGTAGTATTTGAACATGCTGAACTGCCAACATCATTAAACAGGCCAAACTGGACTTCACCACATCATAGACTGCATGGATTGTGTTAGCAGTGATAATAGGCCAATCCCACATCATTACATTGAAGAACGCTTGCTGTGACTGACTTTGAGCAAAATCATACAAACACCATTTTTTTTAGATATGTGTTCAACAAGGGTTTATTACGGGTATCAATTGACTGGATAAGCTGTAACACTACTTGGCTCTGGGTTTTTTCAGTTGATAACTAAACAGCACTGACTACTGATACCAAGCCCTAGTTCTTCTATTCTACAATTTGTTGTTACACACTGGTTGACCTATCAACAAAAATATCAGAAATAAAACATCTGCCCATTTGTGAGCCTTGTCAGTAAGCTGGTCCAGCTCTATTCCACTGAATTTCTCACATTTCATCACAGTGATTAGATGTGTCATGTTCGTTTGATGATGACATATAACGATGAAATATGAAGATGACATATTTATGAATACACTAAAACTTCCATCAACAGAAACAATTAATTACAGTTTAATTAAAATTTAAATTATGAGGTCCAAATTTTAATTGTCAACTCTGTCCCTTAAAGTTGATATTCAAATGCCATTGGTCTCGTTTAAGCTAAGTTTAAAGCTATTATATATTTATATACACCAAGTTGTGTCAAATCATTACATTGATTGACCTTATTGGGAGGTGATAATTAAGTGTAAATAACTTCTTTGCTTCTGATGAAACTTGAATTGATGATTCTGGCTACTGGCTGAAGAACAAAATGTTTGTTTTTCCCATGTGTTTCACTTTAGCACTTAGACATAAGTACAGCGAGTATCATGAATGATGCACATTGTGTTTTATCTAATCTGTATCCATTACTAAAATTGGCACCAAGTCCATCTCTCAGGGGTTTTTTTCTTTTCTTTTCTTTTTAAACCAAAATGAATCTGCTCTTCATCAGTTACAAAGATTTAGGTCTGGAGCAAGTCTGTTTAAAAACTATTGCAGTTCACAAATAAACTCTCCAAACATACATCCCTTGCTCTTACTTGTTACCATGGATTGTTAACAAAAGTCAATCAGGTGATTGCTCATGTGTTAAACAAAGTGATGGTCCAGTGGGCCAACATAAGATACTGTAACTTAAAAACACGTATTCAGCCTCCATATAGCTAAAATACTGTCATGATGCATAAGAGTAAATAAATAATAAGGATTAATACGGAATAATAGACCAAAGATTGAGACTTAATGACCATTTAGTTTATTATTCACTAAAAAAAACTTTTCGAATCTCCATTCAAAAATATCAATATCGATATAAATATGAAAACGAGCGGCGTGTGATTTGATGACAGTGAACGCCTCATCACACCAAAGTTCAAGTCGGAGCAGTGTGAGCACCTTCTTCAAACCAAGTCTTCAGGAGAGACAACAGAAAACACAGAGCGTCGTCACACTGCACAGTTTCATTCATACTTTAACATGTGTTGGGAAGAACGGCTCAACGTTTTCAAGGCAGGATAATAAAACCCCTTACTCACTGCTAATGATTCACTTATATCTAAAATTGAGTGGACAGCTATAGCCCTTACTTCATCAACACATTTCCACGCATACTCCAACTAATGACATCAACACATTAAACGCGCATCTTTATGTGCCGCCGATTGCAGATTGTGAAACAGACTGAAGTGTGCAGGATGTTAAATATCAGAGGGAATAAAACAGACGCACCGCTCAATCAGTATTCAAAGCGTCCACAGCATCACATGTCAGCTACCACAATCAATTAAATCGGGAGGTTTTCATACTGTCCAGTTTCTTACCTATTTGGCTGAAGAGAAGCAGCTGAGAAACGAAAATTTCGGTGCTGGGAACTGTCGTCTCCATGGTCTCGGCGAGAAAATTAAACGTAAAGAGGCTAAGTGTGGGTTTTTAAGAGACAGACGGCCGGTCGGGTGCGTAAAGATGCGCTACCAGGTCATCTTTCCTCCTCTGCTGCCTCTGTGTGGGGTGGCAGGGCTAAATGCTCGGATCGGTATGGCTCGGCTCGGCGTGGTTCGGTTTGGGGAACGCTGGCTCGCCGGCTGGTTGGCTGATATCTGATGCGCACTCACGTATATCGCAATAGGAGACGGGCTGTGTGTGCGCGCCGCCCACTGCTCTTAATGGAAATCACTGTAACACTCCTGTAATATTCTTATGATATTACTACAGGGACATGGTGTGTGTCTGCAGCATGCAACTGAGATTTAGAGGCTTTTATCAGCTCTGGCATTAATGTGGGATTCATTATATTCCTATAGCAGCTTTACAGCGGGCTAGATTCTCTGAGGAACATTATGTCTTTGAGAACACTTACACTATATTACGAGAATATATGGAAAAAAATCGAAAAAAATGCATATATGAAAAAGTAAAAGTGTACGCAGTTTTAGTCATTTTGCAAGTTTATCATGTTTTATAGTGTCAGTGTACTGATAGTATATTATTTCTATACCATACAATTGTATTACAGTGTTTTTCAGATTGATTTGCCATTACATATATCCTCCTTTGTGGCATTAACCCCCCCCCCCTTAAGATGCACTGATCTTATCTATGCAGCACATGTAAGAAGAATGATAAGCTTTGCTGCATTTACACAATATATCACACATAATGACCAAAAAAAGTAAGAGAAGTGAGTAAGTGACATCATCAGAACAAACAAAAAGAAAGTCAGGTCACTTGTTCTCTCGACCGCCACAAGTCTCTGTTTCGGAAATATCATGCTGACTTTCAGGAAAGGTTTCATTTGAGTACCTCACAGAGCTTAAAGGAGACTCAGAGAGAAGTTTTTTTAGATTTAGTATAATGGTGAAAGGAAACCAGAATGTGAATCCAACCAGCAGGACTGTCCCACAGCGGAATCAGCATGTGCATATTTGCAACAGAGAAGGAAGATTTGGCAACAGTTTGACAACAAGATTCCCATGAAGAGCACAATGGCATAGTACTCAGTGTGTGTGCGTGTTTGTGTGTGTCTGCGTGTGCGTGTGTGTGTGTATGTGTGTGCACGCGTTTGTGTGTGCGTGTGTCTTGTGAACAGGAATCAGAGTAGCTCCACAAGCAACAGGCTTCAATGGTACAATAACACACGTTTGTTGGAGCTTATGTTTGTGAGTGAGTGAGTGTGTGTGAGACAGGCTTTAGTCTCACAATAACATGTCGCTCTCATTACTCTGTGTGCATTAATTACCATAAATTAAGAGAGATAATCCTCTTTAATTCAGGCAGGAGCCTTGTCTCACTTGTTGGACCAACATTTTTTCGGATGCTTGTTACAATATCCTCTCTGCCTCCATGCTTCCGGTATGTAAGCCTGCGTGTGTGTGTGCACGAATTTTGTCTGGGAAAAAGGGTGTGTGGCTTGTTGAATAAAAACATGTTGATTGTAGCATCATTCTCTGTGATTACTGACAAAATAGAGGGAAAAGAGCACAAAATGACTGCTATTGGGGGGAAAAATGTATTCCATTGCACCTTACATAACTAGCACGCACACACACACATAACACACAAGCACACTATCACACGCACACACAGCTTTTTGGTTTTTAGCTGAAGCCAAGTGAAACAATTTCTGTGTAAGGAGAAGGAAAACTAAAGCAACATCATCTCAACACAATGCACATTTTCATACGCAGAGTTCCTGCCTGCTCTGACAGGTGTAGACACAAGCTGTGTGGTGGATGATCACAGCATGCTGTCGCCTCGCTGCAAAACATCCGGAGCTTTTTCAGATCCTGTTGCTGCGGAAAGCTGATTCAGTTTTCCCTGCACACAGGCAGTTATGGATTATGGATTATGTGTTTGCTCTCCATTTTCTCTCCCTAACTGTGCTTTCGCACCATGAGTGGAGCAAGGTCAACAACTCAACAGGAGCTCATTTTGGTCATCCACTGTCAAGTGGATACTGGCCCTCCTCTGTTTGTCATGCAAAATACCTTTGAGGTCGCTGATTACATTTTCATGGGGCTTTTAGAAAAAGATCCCATCGCCTCTGTCCAGTATTTTTGATGTCACACATGTTCATTTTAGAGCTGCATGGCAATTTGTTTGATAATCTCTGTAATATACAGACTAAAGCAGGTGTATCTCATTTGTGTTTGACCAAGCAAAGGACATAATAAGTTCTAATTTGCAGTTGTAGGCTTGAAGAGGCAGCTACAATCTATCTTAGTTGCACAGGTCAAACAGCAAATAAAAGTGAGAATTCAAGCATAATACAAACAAACCGTAGATCAATTGATAGCTCTAGTTACCACAAATTACAGACAATTGGGTTTCTTGAAAGAAACATCCTTGGATGAACGTTTAGCTGTCAAATCATCACTTTCTCTAAATGTTCAATCTAGGAAGTCACCAATATGTGTTACAAGAAATGAAAGAAATTAGCCATTACAATGCTTTTCTCTTAAACTGCTCATCCACCTCATGTTTTGATGATGTGCATGTGCACGGTGTGTGTGCCTGAGCCCCTGTTGCCATGACAGTGGATGCCATTTCTGAGTTGACAGTGATATTGACTTCCAGTGGTGGCAAGAGGAGGTCAGCTTCGCGAACACCACTGGGCTGACAAATACTGGTCAATGTGAGAGTGTATGTGTGTGTGTGTGTATGTGTGTGTGTGTGTGAGTGTGTGTGTGTGTGTGTGTGTGTGCGTGCCTGTGTTAGAGAGATATAGAGAGAGAAAGACAAAACATCAGTGGTTCATGATTGGTGTGTGTGGCTTATCAGTCCTGCATATATATGGTCTTTGGGTGAAGCTAATTAATTTCTATGTGCATTTGTGTGTTTGATTAAATGTGTAAGTGCTGAAAACACCAGTCTGTCAATGCTTAAGTCATATCACCATCAAACATGAGCATATGCCAACTGAAGTCAGTTATGATGATGAATTGCAGTCAGCTCAAGACTTCGGTGAGGAAGATGCCCAAGTAGATGAGCTTCCTGGAATGTTTTCTGACAGTTTGCGAAAAAAATTCTTTTGTTGTCCAAACCAACAGTTGTCGGGCTGGCTGGTCTCAGAAAATCATGCGTTACACGTGGTCTGTTACCGTGAGGTTGGTTAGATTTGCTGCCAAATTCTCAGAGAAGAAATTAGCTTATCAATACTGAATTCAAAGGCAACAACTCTGGTAGATGTTCCTTCAAAACCTGCAACATCCGAGGCACTGTGCTCTAAGCATCCTTTTAATGTGAGCAATCCAAGGCACAACTATTCAATAATCACACTGTTTACGCACTGCCATCTTGATACAGACAACACTTCCACCGGTCAACTTAATGCAAGCAGCAGTGGTGGGCTGGACATAAGGACTATGATTCATATGTGATTTATGTGAATGTTTCAGTGAGGAAGAAGAAGTAGATGTGTTTCCATCCCTTTTCGGAGCTTTGCTTTACTCTATGTGTAGAAAAACACTGTTAAAAAAATATAAATAATATTGCAGTATTTTTACCTACTTAAAAACATGTCTTGAGATGAGCTTTAAGGTGATATAAGAAGGTAAGAATTAATGTGCCAAGTTTTGTCAATATTTACAGAGGAGTTTTAGAAAGCATTAAACATCACAAACTGGCACTGCACAGGAAGGCCCTGCAGTAAGAGAATAAAACAGCCCAGAACATCACTGAAGACTAGACGACCAGACTACAGGCAAGTTTCTTTCCTCAGGTCGTGAGGCTCCTTAACTCCTCTGCCACGCTCCACCATAAATAAATAACATGAAACTGAACACTGAAACTCAATATTCTGAAAATACTTTGTGGGTATTGTAAATGTATTCATAAAACTGTAAATATTCTTACTGTTTCAGCTCAGTGTATCTCATTCTATCTTAATTCTATGTAATTTAAATAATATATATATGTTCTATGTGTGTGTAGAGCATGAAGGGGCCACAACTTCCATTTCAATGTGCATCTCTGTGTTGTAAAATTAAAATAAATATTTATACCTTGATAAATAGTATTTTAAGAATTTTTAATATTTAATGGGGACCATTTTATGTTTTCTTTATCATCAGTAATATATAATGTTGAGACATCTGGTCTTCATATTAAATGCGACCAAAGTCTCCAATAATGAGGTAAACAAAAGACTAATCTTTGTGAGCAAAAACTTAGGTATCAAACTACTTTGAGCACAACTTTTCAAACTTTTTTCTTTACTCAAATGAAGATTCAATGTAATTTTCTTGCTGTTTTTTGTGGATCGGTCATCTTCTTTCTATATTTGTAAAAAAAAAAAAATGTCTTTCTTTCTGAAGAGTTTCAATGAAGTGTGTTTTATGATGAGTTACCAAGACAACCAAGCTCAAGACAGGGGCAAGCTGATTAGCATGCTAGCTTCAGAAGATATCTCTGCATCCAAATAATATTGTGCTGTTGATAATGTTGGATCATTTTTTGAACATTTTAAACATAAATTCTGACCATATGTTAGACATTGCTTCTTTAAGGCAGGAAAAACCAAGAAATCAGAGACATGTTGTGGAGAGTAATGTCATGGTTGTCATTTACCATCGGCATCAAGCAGCTTCAGAAAACAGTAGAGCTACCTGACTGAATCTGTGTGTGTGTGTTTTGCTGAAACTGAAAGTGAGCAAGAGTGTGTGTATTTAGGTGTGTTTTGGCCTTTTTACTGTCTATGTGTGTCTCTGATCTGACATTTACCTTCCTGGCAGAGGAGAAAGTTCACTACAGTTCTTAAAGTCACATTACACATTTTTTACTTACACAGTCTTTATTTTACATTTGAGGAATAAGTATAATGAGCTCTCAAACCACAACTGTGTCTCTAATTTGTGAACTTACATAAATCAAATCTGCTTTAAGAATCTTACATTTCAAATAGTTGTTTATAATTTTCTGTCATTTTCTAAGTTGTCCAGAGGAAAAAGATGCAGTGCTGCACTTCTGCATTTACATAATTGTGTTAGTGCATGGTGATAAATGGAGGGACCAGGCAGAAATGTAGATATGTTGATCAGTGGTCTATATTACTGTTATATTGTTTTATTGTTATTGTTATCTATATTGATATTTTCTGGAAGTCTATATATATATATACTTTATATATATATATATATATATAAAACATGTTTTAGGTATTAACAAGCTGATTCTGATAATGTACTTGATAAAGGAAAAAACAATTTTACATTATTCAGTTGTTACAAAGAAGGTTTTGAAAATTACATGCAATATGATATGTAATCAAAAACTCTGAATCTTGTATGAATTTGCGTAAAACCAGCTGTAGTTTTGTTTAGCTTGCTCATTGACACTTACCAGAGGAAATGATGTAGCTGCTGTATCAACTGAAAATCAAACCTGCAATGACCAAAAAGAACAATAAGGACTGCTGTTAAAGTAAGGTCAATACAGCTGGGGGAAACTTTAAAGTGCTTCATTCCTAACAGGAGATAAAGGCCATTGACTGGGAAGGCTTCAATTGATCTGGTTTAACCTCGGGTCCTCAGTGAATATACCTTGCAATTTCAGCCTCCTCTGGGGATTCAGGCCATGCTCGGACAACTCCTTGCCACTACTGTACACCGCTGTGCTTTCATACACAATTGTACTGTGTCAAGCACTGTCATCCTTCTTTTGACATCCGGGCTGAGCTGACACTGACTGACAAGTGACAGCAGGCTCATGTCCCCCACAGTTCCCCTTTTGTCATGAAGTAAGTGGTATTGTTGCCACATTGCCTTTTAGAATTTAGATGACAATACATTTTGCAAAGAGGCCAACTGATATATTAATGTGGTTTGTATTATTTCTCAATAAGATAGGTATGGAGTTAAGCTCTAACTGTTTCTTCTAGGTTTTTCCTAGGTTATTCAACATACACTCATTCTGAAGATGCTCATTTAACAATTTACAGGTTTATTGGCAATGATGGAGATAATATAAATAGATGATATGTTATACTTCTTCAGTCTTATCGTTCTTTTCGCATGTCAGTTCTTCTGCTCTCATTGATGCCACCTTGATGACTGCTGTAGGGAAATGAGCTGGTCTCCCTCACCCAGGAGAGGGTCGTCTACTTATCCAAAGGTCAGCGATTTGATCCCGGACTCCTCGAGTCCACATGTCAAATTGTCACTGGGCAAGACACTGAACTGATACAGTCAATGGCCTAATCTCTGTTTTTTGAAAGTGTGTGTATGAGTTCCTGGTGAACACTGTGTAGAGGGGCCACTTGCCATTAATGTGTGAATATGTGTGAAAATGGGCGAATGCTGACTTGTTCTGTAACGTGCTCTGAGTAGTGGAAAGATTAAAAAATGCAGTTCACTTATTATTTATATAAAAATGACTGTATCACTCAGACAACCCTGAGCTCCTAAACAGAACTAGTTCGAAACTGACAAGAAAATTTTCTCTATATATTCTGCTCAACTTGTTTTTTAAAGGCACACATTTCACAGCCTCTAAGCACATTATAGCCTAATCTTCTGGGCCAATATCTCTAAATATTGTGTTTAGGAAAGGAGGGATAGAAGAGGGCAAAGGTCACTGTGAATGATGTGTAGTTATTATCAGAAGATCTGTGCATGACGCTAAGGCTCAGGAGAGCTATAATGCCTATCCTTTCATTTTATCCAGGTTTATTCTATGGATGAAACAACACTGCTCCAGCAGTGCCAGATGTACTATTTAAGCAGTGGAAAGCATGACAGTCAGAATAAAAGACAGGTACAAAAACAGGTGCAACAGTGCAGAAGACAGGAAAAATAGTGCAGAAGACGTTAAGTATATTGTACACTTGAGATTTCCCAGAGTGCCTTATAGTAAGTGTGTGCATTTAAAATAGTTAAAACAATTTCCGTGATTATAATTGTTGGTATGTGCCCTTGTAGAGTGGTGTCTTTGAGTACAACCACTGATTTTGAGTTCATGTTAAACTGGAGTGTCTACTTAAAGACGAAATTCAGAGGCTGACAAGGATGTGATGGGATGTTGATGTTAATCCTCTCTTAAAATTTCCCTGTTTCCCAAGATACGTTTGAATCTTAGCTGTGCTGTAGGTGTTCTTTTCAAGGCAAAATTTTCTGTCTCAAAAGCTCTAAATGGGTCTTCTTTGCTCACTAAGTGAAAAAATGATCTGCCAACTACTTTCCACTGTAGTGGTGAAGTACAACCACAACTGCTACTGACAAATGAAGCCAACTCATATGTAATACAACTTTTTGGAAAACCCTTTTTATCAGCTCTTTGATCCACTGAGGAGAGTATTATGATTAGTCCCTAAAAACATCTCCCTCAGTATTTTTAAAGTGTTTTAAAAATACCAACATGAGACCACCAACTTCCTACTTACTGCTTTCACAGGACTACTGTGTATACACACAATTTGCATTTGATTAGATTTTTAAAAAATGTCCTTGAGTTAGACAGGAACTTTTGAGTCATAAATCTCTGCAGTAGAGCAGACTAAAATAAAACAGCCACTAATAGAGGAGAAAACAAACTTGAAGTGAGGTCAGTAAACGGTGTGTGATATGTATAGTAAATGAAGTTCTGTTTCTGAAGCAGCTAATGAGATACACTCAAGTCACACACACACACACGTACAGGGTGACAAACACTTACTTTCCCTAAAAAGAGAGCGAGCCCCTCACTCTTGCATTAGAGTACTTGTTTTTTCATTCCCTTCAATCCGCTCAAGCACACGAACTGAGATGGATTGCTGCTGGGCACCATGGCAACCAATGGGGGCTATTCGCCACAGTGGCTGAGAGAGGTAGAAAAAAAAAGTGAGAGTTAATCAACAACACACAGTTTCAGTCTGCCTTCACTGACTGCCAAGCTACATTTTATATACACACACACGCACACACACACGCACACACACACCCACACACACACGAACTTAATTGTACATTCACTCTACAAACCCTTGTTTAAGTTTTTCCTGCTTGATTGAATGGAACTCACAAATGTTACTTTCAACATCTGATTTTTGCTACTGCAAATACTTGAAAGGAGGAAAAGTGGATTTTAGTGAATAAAACCTAAACTTATACCACATAATCATTAATTAGTCAAATTCTAATCCATTATTTTAATAAGTGAACTGTTTTTCTTGTTTTGAAACAACATCATCCACTCATTGTTGTTGGCATGATAATTCAGCAAGGTTTACTGGGCCAGGGTAATTAAACAATACAGCCAACTCAGTTTTAACCTGATTGCATGTTTTTAATATATACTGCGGAATGACAATAAGTGACAACATACTTTAAATTACTTTTAACTAATTTGTTGCTTATATTGTTTGCATTATCCGCGAATCTGTCTTTCCTGCTTGTTTTTGATTATGGTTTAGTCTCTGATATTTTCAAAACAGTTATCATAACGTCCATCATAAGTTCTAAGAGGCCCAGTTGATGCCTTCCTAAATCGTATACTGTCTTAGCCTCAAACTTTTTTTTTTTCCTCAACATTTTTCTGGATAATTATGTGGATCATACCTTCTATATTCTTTTATTAAGCTTTTAATATTTTTATTATTTAAGCGACCTCTGTTTTAGGCATTTTGTATGTTAACTAGCCACAAAAGAGACTAAAGAGACTAAAAATTTTGAAAGCAGTAATGTAACTGCCATGTTACAGTATTAGAATACTGGGTTGTAATTGAGTGTTAAGATATTACGAATGAGAGCCAAAAAGAAAACTATCAAGCTAAAAAGGATGCTACATGAGCTAATTAATCACCCACCTGTTGCCTCCATTCAGTCGATTTATCTTGGCGGCCAGAGAAAAAAATCTGTAACTGTTAATGCTGACGATACAAAAGTTACATGAGATGCAATACTGTGTGGAAAAAAACGTCGTCAGCAGGAATTAAATCCACTGACCTTTAAAAATGATCTTTTTTCACGGGTAATGTTTAAAGCTGTCAAACGTATCACTTGAGTTTGATTTTTTAACAAACTGCGCCATCACCCGGTTCGATTCGTCAATCACGCTCATACGTCATCATTATGCGACAAGGAAGCGCTGCTGTGCCCTTCACCACACTCAGTGCCTCAGTGCATAAACCTTACAAAAGTCTCGTGTATGTGGTTAAGTAACACATTAGTTTTTGGACTTTTCAGTTTTTATTAAGTGACAGAAGACGAGAAGCAGCTGTGTTTGGATTAAATAAATCTTCTGGCCGGTTTCAGCGTTTAATTCGCTAGATTACAATTGAGTTTATACAAGCGACTCAGCTGCTTTCAGTTTACCCTCGCCGGACTGCCAATTAAAAGGTAATACATTGGGGACTAGTGAAAACTGTATTGTGATGTCGGGTAGGTTCAGTCAAGATGTTGGTTTTTTTTTAAACAGGTTTAAGGGTCTGAGTTCACATCATACACAAATAACAAGCAGTGTTTACCAGAGGGACTTTATATCAGGGATAACAGTTAGCTTATAGTTTGAAGTTGGAAAGTATAGCAGTAATAGAAGGGGCTGTGGATTATGCGTTTTTGTTAGAATTGGAATACCAAATTGCTCACAATGGTGATTTTTCAGCAGCTCTCTCACATAACAGGCTACCTGCATCCCTGTTAACTAACACAGTATTTTTTTAAAATCTCCCCCAGAATCAAGCAGCCATGACAGCTCCAACCTCTGCAGAAAGAAGAGCCTGCTGGGACGCCAGAGACAAGCTGTGGAAATGTCTGGATGACAATGATGATAAAACTGAATCGTGCCAGAAGTTCCAGAGCGAGTTTGAAGCTAAATGCCCTGCTCAGTGGGTAAACTATCCCATATTTGTATCTTTGTGGTCCTGGAGGTCTGGACTCTGTATAAACCCTGTGTGTCAGAGAGGCTGAACAGTGAGCAGTGTGTCAAAATCACAATGTTCGTTTTTTACTGAAAAGATGTTTTAATGCATGAGTTAAATTTGAATGGTGAGGGTTTTATTCTAATTGAACAAATAATCAAATAAATGTTATTGTTGACTCCCTCTCTAAATCATCTTTTTGAATCCCATTTCCCTGGCAGGTGAAATATTTCACAAAGAGGAGAGACTTTCTGAAATACAAAGAGAAGATGCAGACTGAAGGCTTCACACCTGCTGAAGGTCCCCAGCAGCCTTCATAAAAACTCAACAGCAGACTGATGGACTTTTAGCCTCATTCAGACCAGGGGCTGGGGTGAAGGACTTGGAGAGGAGTTTTCAAACTTAATTGTGGACTGAGAACTTGAACTTCACCTGTATTCTTATTTATTTGTACAGAAGTACAACTCATCAGGTGGCAGCCTGAGCGAGCAGGTGGAAAATTATGTGAGCTGCCCTCCTCAGAGATACATCAGCTCACACTAAGCTGCCCAGCTGGTCTGAGATGCTTCATTACAAAGGAAACCAAAATGATAAGAGGCAAAAGCTGGATTTCTCCAGGGATGACATGTATTGTTATTCCGACAGTTTTTCTACTGTTCCCTCTGAAATTTTAACTGATGTTTGGATACTTGTCATTAATGCAGTCCTGAACACATATCCATACATACTATCATCTCTCCATTTCTCTTAGCAGCAGTTGTATTCAGTGTCCAGAGCACAGGGTGGGGTTCTGCCTCTGCTTGGAGTTGGGATTAAATGACTTCTTTGTGCATTTTCACTGTTTGAGTCCTGATCAACTAGTGTGATTGTCAGATGAATGCTGACCTCTACTGATTGCCGATACTCACCTTTAAATTCCAGCACAGTGCCTCATTGGGCAAACATTGCAAAAGTGTGACTGACTTGAGATGTTGTGATTGAATAAATAAAATAACAAATACAAACAGTGATTTTAGTAGTTTTATTGTTTTGTATGTATAATGTTGTATCATCCTAACTCTACTTTTTGTCTGCATATAAATGAAACATCAAGATATGTCACATAATTTAGAATTATTACAGCTCATTTGGAAACAGGCAAAGGCACAATGTCTTTATATTACAAATCTGTATATTTACAAAGGAGTGTGGCCCCTGTGTCAAAGGTCACTGCTGTAACACCATCAAATTGTATGAAACCTTCAGTAGAACTGAATAAATTACAAAAGAAAAGGTAGGCCTTTGATTCTGCCTACGCTATGGCCTAAACTTATAATGCAATGATATAAAAAAAAGGCACAAATTATATTTAAATTTTGTGTAAAAATATAAAGCATATCTTTTATATTTTTGCACAGTACAGAGAATGTTTGTGCAAACCTTTACACCATCAGACAACAGTTCATGTGATTAGACAGCTGATCCAACAAACTACACTTCACCGTACAACCCTGTGCTGCCTCCCTCCGATTCTCTCGTTTGGAAGCTGCGTTCAACGAAGGCTCAAAACTCTGAGGGACTCTGCAGCCTCTAAACCTTTCTTCATTCACATGCCTGGAAAATATACCACCAAGGTAAAAACAAAAAAAGAACATAGTCTCCCTGTTGCTTAACATGCTGATTTAACAAATTTAATAAAAATATATATTTTTAGTCATAATTTCTGTTGCAACTGATTCTTAATGTATTTTTTAGCTGCTGACAAACAAAGAATTTCATAATAATGGTTTGTGATCATTAAATTGGCATTGCTCAGACTGTCAGCTGGTAGAGATTTCTCAGATTTTATGATTGAAGTTTTTTTCAACAAGCTGACGACAATGAAGTGATTGAGGAGAGAGTACTCAGGGGCATTGTTTGCAGAATCCAAAGCACTCGGCTGAATACACAGAATAATGGCAGGAATGTGTCAAATCTCTCAAACCTAAAAGCCATCCAAACTATAAGACACTTTAAGAGGAAGCCAGAATGAGAGAGTAAGAATAAAACACACAATAGTATGACTTGCTATACCTTGAAAGATGTTCCACAGTCTAAGTGTTGTAACGGTATCAAGCACAAGAACATAGTAGAGGAGGTTGTCATTGAACCAACTCCCTGCACCGCAAGTAACACGGTCAGACTTACGGGTTAGATTCCCACAAAGGACTGTGTAATCTAACAGGCAATTATGGTGACGGCACTAGTGGTAAAGCACTATGAGTATGTTCATAGTGTGATGGGACACAAACTCAGCTTCAGAAACTTTGGTAAAGACATCAGGCTGATATCAAGAGGCCTGGTTTGTAAAGCAATGCAGATACCAGCTAAGAATATTAAATGACAGAGTATACACTTTTAATTTGTTGCTAATATACACAAAAGCTTTTATATCTTTAGAAACAGATCAGATAGTATGTAATGATAAGATACTGGGTTTATCTGAAATTAGAGCTAGGTATACAGTACATTATCGGCCACAGTTGAAGCCTCTTTTTATGCATTTTATCTTGCTCTGATACAGCAGTCAGCTCTTTCTTTCACACTTTAATGTGTCAAACTTTTGAAACTAAAATATTATAATCTGTCAGCAAACTGGTCACCAGCCTGCAATGTTGCTCTGTATATGATCTGATTACAGCAATTCATTTAAGTACAGCAGAAGTTTAGTAAGCATGCAGTAAAAAGAGGCTTATCTTCAGTGACCTTATGTGTGGTTTACATTGAACAAGGCATGACGTGACTCTGAAAACGTCCCAGCTTCTCAGTCAGCTTCTTAAAATCTAGCGTAACATCGGTTCTATTCTAATTCAATAAACAAATAACAGTTTTGATCACCATAAATATGTTTGAAGCTATCTTTACTAATATGTTTTGTGATTCGGTGAATAACAGACACTCCATTAAAATGTTTGTGGAGGTAAAATTTAAAAATTTAAGTTTTGGCTGAGGAGGTCAGAGCTCCACACAGTGGTCACTTTGACAAAGGCATTCTGCATTCCTTGCAACACTCCCCTGTGGCCAAAATACATAAAGTTCTAATATTATATCTATGCAACAGGTAACAGTTTTTCATTCTCCCCTTCTTCTGCATCTTTCCTGCATCCATCTTCCTTCTTCAGGTTCGGTTTAATGAGTCTTAAAAAGGCCGAGCAAGACTGTCCTCTTGACACATGTCACTTTCTTGTTGTCTTTTCTCACAGAATCACTGCCCCTCTTCATCCTCTTTTTCTGTCTTTCAGTGATTCATCCTCTCTACTTTCAACCAACCCCATCCTGGGGGCGGTTATAGGCTCCCAGTGACGTTCCTGGTCAGTGCCCAGGCTGGAAACTCGGTCAGGTTGAAGAGGGGAACCCCCCACGTGGTGATGGCCAACATCACCACCGCCACGCCGATCAGGTTCACTCCAAAGCCTGCTTTCACCTGAAGAAGAGGGAATAAAAAAATGAAAAACAAATACCATTTTGTGAAAAAAATTTTGTAAGCAATCTTTCATTTGAAAAAAAAAATCAGACTCAAGTGATTTTGTCAACTAAGAGTTGAAAAGGAAAAATCTTCAAGACTCTGATTACGTAAAACAAGTTTAACACAGTGTACTCTTGAGCCGCTTGATGCTGCAGGTGCAGTAAGAACATGTGACTTTGTGTGTGTGTATGTGTGTGTGTCGTACCATGTCGCTGATCTGCACGTGGCCATAACTGAAGACAATGGCGTTGGGGGGGTTCCCCACTGGAAGCATGACCCCAAATGACACACACATGGTGGACGGGATCAAAGTGTGGAGGGGGTTGATGTGCAGGGTCTCTGACTGGAAGGAGGGATGTGAGTGAGGAGAACAAAGGAGGTGAAGAGAGAAAAAGAAGAAGAAGAAGTTGAGGAAAAAGAAGATCACCATAAAAAATACATATATAGTTGATGAAACTCATAATTTCATGAATTCAAGACCATTTTTTTCACTGAACTTTTTTTTGTAATTCAAAAGCTGTAACCCAAACTGAGACAACTCCTTCAAGTAAATAACTGTTAGTATTTTGATATTTTTAGTTGCAATCATTTATTTTTTAAGCACCACAAGAACTAGTGATGGTCTTAATGTGATTTTTTTCCCCAGAGACTCAGAGAAAAAAGTAACTTATTCCAACCAAAAATTGTACGTCTACAAACTTTTCTGCTGTTGTTGTTGTTGTTGTTTATTTAAAAACTAAGGAATCTGTGTTTGACTTACAAATCAAACATTTGGGGAACACAGTTGTCTCGAGGTTTTGTAAAAAAATTTTTAAATATATGGTAGTATGTGGAATATGAATATGATAAAATGTGGGTTGAAAGAGCAGAAACAGCTACTGAAAAAGTACCTTTAAAAGGTAACATGTCCTTTTTAAAGGTACATTTACATATTTTATAAAATGCAATATTCTCTTTTTTGCTGAGGGGATAAGTGTGTGTCGTACCAGTGCTGACAGGATGGGCAGGAAGACGGTGAGAGTTGCCGGGTTGGAGGCAAACTCAGTGACCGCCGACACCAAGAGGCAGGCCAGCAGGGTGACAGCCCAGGGAGGGAGACCACTCATGGGCTCCAGCTGCCTGCCGATCCACACTGACAGGCCTGACACCTGCAAACACACACACACACACACATACATATATGAGACATATATTATATTGATTCTTTTATATAGCTTTTGTATTTATCCCATACAATCTTTGTTTTAATGTTTACCTGCTGATAAAGACACAAATCAGGAGAGTCTTTATCATGCAGACGTACTTTCTTGGCTCGGGCTATTGTCATTACTAGATTCAATCCCTTCATCATTTAGAAGCTTTCCTGACCATCATGAGATAACCTGAGACTAATCTTGAGGATGAAGACGGTTCCAAACCCTCAACTTAGATGGTACAGTATTGCGACACAAGAACACACTCACAAACAGCTGTGTATTACCTTGCAACCAGCAGCCAGGGCGTAGCCTCCTCCCACCAGGATGACGATCTCCCATGGCATCAGTCTCTGGAAGTCCTTCCAGGTGATCATAGGAGCCAGCGGATCGTCATCATCTGATGGTTTCAAACCACAAAAGATTTATCAGAACATCTGGAATGCTGATCTCAACAATTTTTCCTCCAAATTTTGCAAATAAGTCAAACAAACACATTTTTTGGTCTAGTTTGTGTTTATGTTTCCGTGTTCAAACATTAGTAACTGTGAAAAGACAAATGGCTCGCAGCTGTTTGCATACCTGAACTACATCTGCTTAAATGTCACACTTTTCTATGTGTTTCTCAAACCTGTTGCACAAGTGTGGAAAAAGCTGGACTGTTTTTCTGTTAAAGCAGAGCTTTCTCTGACCCGGTGAACCTGCAGCATTCAGGCAGTAATTCAACCTGCACAGGCTCGTAACACAGAGAGGAGCCTGTTGAAACAACAGCTGTATGCAGCAAGACAAGAAGGCTGAATATGACTGTCTAAGTTTGTTACAAATGTTGGAAATAGAACAATATTATAAAGATTTCTGATCATCTCTTGCTTGTTTGAAGTAAAGCCAAATATATACAGCCAAGTGTTATGCTATTTGTCTGTGCTTATATCAATCAAAATTTGGTTTTTTTTGTCTTTTTTTTGAGTTTTATTGAAATTTCAGATGACATGTCAGATACATGGACCAGACCATAACATACAACCCTGACCACAATGTTAGGATGTACACTCCAGTTAATCTAAAGATGGTGATTGAAGTTTGTTTTTAATGCTAAAAAGCTTCAGAGATTCATTATCTCATATGTTAACCCCACCCGTCTGGGGTCCTGAGGAGATGAATCAAATGTGGTGCTCTTAAATTCAGAACTTCCTTTTGGACAAGTGAAAGGTCCTGACCTGTCTCTGTATAGCTGGAGGAGGAGGGGGACGAGGAGAAGGGTCGCCTGGCAGGGATGAGGAAGAGCAGGAAGCCCAGAAGGACGGACACTGTTGCATCAGTCCTGTAACCTTTCCTGAGAGGGAAAAGCCCCATAGAGAACATATGAAACAGATATAAAAGGCAAGAAGAAGAAAACCTTTAAGAAGAAAGTGCTCTTATGGTGCAGACTTCATGTGCATGTTTACGGTGTTTATTTGCTTTCAGTCTGTATGACAGATTGTGTTTATGTTTTTCTTACTGACAAATAGTACAACCTGTCTGATCACTAACACCTGTCAGTGATTATAACATTATTTTGCGGTGGTGTGCAGCATTATCAGAGGTACTAACTTCTCAAAAAGAGACGTCCAGCCGGGCACAAATCCAGGCTCTCTGGTGAACCACAGCAGAGTCATCAGGATGAAGAAAACACCCGTCACCACCTCTGGGTAGCTGGAACACGCACACACACAACCACAGAAACCACATACACGTGTAAGCAACAGTTACAAGTGTAACACAGCTGTGCCACCATTAAATGTCTACGTGTGTGAGTAAGATACACACAGGTTAGTGCCAAAAGTCTAAAATCCTCCTCTCAAGCAGAATAATTGCAGGAGTTTCCAATCAAATTTGAGCTTTTAATAGTCAACTTTTCATCTCTGGATCATGTCTGTAGCTGGACGTTATTGGAGTGTTTACAACAGAGTTACACCATGACCCTCATGTTACTACCCAGAATTATTATATAAGTTATAGTATATAAGAATAAGTTCTGTAAGACCATTTCCAAATGAAAATCACCTCATCTCACAACAAATTATTCTTTTAAAGTTGTACATTTCCAAATTTCCTTTATATTACCTCAAATTCCTAACAGAAATTGACCAAATTCCCATGAACCGAAACTCAAAAAACTGATGTCAGTCCAGTCAGGAAAGCTTGGACAAAGAAACAGACACACACAGAGACATGCAAGCCCACCTGATTGGTCCCAGTTTTGCGTACTCCTCATGGATCCTCCTCTCTGACAGCATCTCTCTCCTGGTTTTGCGTTTCTTACTCAATGAGCATGTTTCCCTGAAGCTGAGCAAACATAAAAACACAAACGTCAACCAAAAGGCGCTCTGACACACTCGAATGGCGCCATGGCTCCGCAGTGTGCAGACAGAAGGATTATCATGAGTCTGTAATGATAAGATGCAATACTGCTGTCCAGCAGGTAAGACGTGGACAGGTAGGATGCACGCACAATCTTAATCACACAGTGGGTTACTATCTGTAAAATACCCACTAAAAATCACACACACACACTCACTTGCAGCCAAGGAAGAGGAAGTGCAGCCAGAGCCAGGTGAGGACCAGCATGATGATGGCAATGGGAAAGCTGAAGATGAACCACGTACCGAAGTTTATCACCTTTGCATCTGGATAACGACTGTAAAGACAAAAAAAACACACACAAGAGTTTACAAAGAGTTTAGGGTGTTTGCATCATCTGTGTGTGTGAGTGTATGTGTGCATGTGTGCAGATTATTTTCCCACCTACAGTATTTAAAACAATGCTGGCTATAACTTCTGTGGCAGAAGATTAGAAGGCTCATGGGATATGTTGTCTTCATATGGACAAACTCCAATCCCCTCAAAGCTGGGTCTATTTTTTTTTTTAACAAATCATATTGATTTTGGTATGTATATTTGGGATATTCTGATATTTAATTACGACACACAGTCTCTTTAAAGGCCTAACCTTGTGACCACTGGCAGCACCTTTACCTTTGTCTTCAATAGATAACCATATGCTCCCCATTAGCTGCCTACCTTGACCCTGCCCGGCTCTCATATGTTTGCTTTGACTGACAGCTGTCCTCATTCCCATCTGTGTGTCTCACAGCTGCACTTCTCCACAGTGATAAGAGGTGAGTAACAGTGAACATCACTTTGTGTCGCAACAGCATAACCAAAACCAGAGAAAATAACCATGTATGACCTCATCTATTCAACTACAAGACAGGAGACATAGAGTCTCTATTAAACATTGTATATGAACAAACTGTTAATATTTCATTTAAGAACTTGACTTGTAAAAAAATTTTAATTATGACTTTTCACACTCATAGCATATAGTAAACTTACTAAGATTATATGATGACTTTTTTAGAAAGTGATCTTGTGATGTTTTATTAAATACCTGATGTGAACAATCGGTTAACAAAAACTTTTATCAATGGCTTATTACTGATTGGTAAATGTTTTATGACTAGTATTGGTAACAACTTCTGAGCTCCTTATAAAAGATATAAAGGAGTTCTCACCAGAAAGTACAACATTAATTTGTGCACCCAGATATTAATCCATATACACTCATTTTGCTGCCTAATTTTCAAAGTAAGTAGCCATTCGATACACTTAATGCTCAAACAGAGCTTAGAGTTCACTGAAGAACAGGTGATCAAGTGTGAGTGCATAGGTGCGCTTCACTGAGCTCTCTGCTGTATGGACACTGGGGTAAAGGTGACATTACGAGACGATGAACATGTATGTGCTGCAGGAACAAATCTACCATCTCCTCTTGATCTGCAGAGATCCACTAACACCAGCTGCTGTGAAAGCAACAGAAAGACAAAACCTAGAGACACTAATAATGTCTAATAGGCAATATGAAAAAATCTTGATCCAGCACTAGTTTATAGTGCAAGGTTAGGTTAACTATGGCCTATAAGCAATAACAACTGCTGTAAGATTGAAACTATTATATTTATAATAGAACAGCTATCTATAATATCTTTTTATGCATTTTGGTATTAAAATTTTTATTGATTTTGACCTAATCCCAGTTGTTCAAAGAAATGCTAAAATAGTACACTAAGTAATATTGCAAAAAGTAGAAATGCAGAAAAAAACGAAATGTTAAACAAACTCCATATTTTAAATGGTTCAAGTTTTTTAAAATGGGGCTGTGTGTGGTACCCATCCACAGCCAGTGTGTTACCTACATGACTGAGGGTCAAATGCCCTCAGTTTGAAGAAGCAGCAGATATACCAAAGTAGGAAGCTAAGCAATGAACAGCTGTTAAGCTTATAAATGCTCCTGTTATGCAAGAATTCTGCTAGTCTTTATTGTCTCTCATCTAGTCCTGGGCAGGAAGTGTATATGGGGTATATTGGAGCTTTTTTTACTAAAACAGTGTCTGTAACACCTGGAAACAAGGCAAATGAGGGTAAAAATCAACAGAAAAATGCAAATGTGGGCAACAATTCTCTGTAGTTTTGTCATCTTTGTCATCTTTTACATTGAAAGTGATCATTTCTCCAATGGGGATACAAATGTATTGATCAGAGCAGCTTTGAATGCATGTAAATATCACTGATGATCACATGCCCGCTCTAAAGCAGCACAATCTTCTAAATCTGTTGTTTTGATGATCAAAATGTACTCTATTTAAAATCTATCGATGGTTTGAAACTCAAACTACACACACCTCACTCAAGCCGATTTTTTTTTCTCTTGAAATCATAAAATCCTTGACTTGCTGAACATGATTTACAACAGCAAAGTTCCAAAACAACACAGAAACCATCAACTGCAGACTCAAACTTAAGGGTCAAGTTAATCACTTTGTCTTGTCACACAAGCATGGACTTGTTGCACACAAGGACTTGAACTGACTGACCTTAACACATACAAACATACACCCACACACTCTAATCTTATTTGAAGAAATCGACCGGCTATGTGACTAAAATTTGAGTAAAAATTACTGAGTGAAAAGGTATAATTTGAAGGATTTTTTTATTTTCTCTGCTTAGATTGCTCAGTGTTCCTGGTAGCATCACCTTAAGATTATTGCTACTACTGCACACACTCACGCACACACACACATGCACGCACATAGAGAATCAAAACCTGACCTTTGCCCAACAAGCTGCTACATGAAGGAGGCCATTCTGTCGGGCTTAGTGCTGCGGCTGGAGGAAAATCTGCTCTGTCAGGACTGCTGAGGCTGATTAGTTTGATCTCAGACCCTGCCTGCTCCCCAGACACTGAGTTAACATGAACACCTAACCCTGACCCTAACCCTGAGCCAAGAAATCAATCAAGCTCTAAATGTGCATTAAAGGGTGAGACGGTGTGCACAGGCATCATGAGCTAATACCAAAACCCAAACATCTTGCTGGTACCTGTTTTTAAAGCCGGTGGAGTATTTATTCTCACTGTCACCTGACTGATGAAAAATTTTTAACTTGTAACTTTAATTTTTAATTTTCAATTTTTAACTGCATGTGCATGTGTACTTACGTGTTAAACTGCTCAGCAAAGATGAGGTTGGTGGATGTGCCGGTGATGGTGATGAGACCGCCGATTGTAGCAGCGTAGGTGATGCTGAGCGACAAGCATTTACAGATCATGTGATCCCGCTTGGTGGGATACTGGGAGTCTCTCCTGGCCTTCACCCGCTTCACATTTGGGATTTCTATCGCAACCTGAGGGAAAATGAGGAGAATCTTATGAATGAAGGTAAAAATGTCATTGATATTACTTGAACATAGAGGGGAGGAGGTGAAGGAGGTTATTTCTCACTCTTGTTTCCAGCAACCTTCCTGTCACACATCCACCTCTTTAACCTCAAATAATCTGAGTGAGTGACCTTCACCTGAGGCAGGTGTCCATTGGTGTGTCTGTTAAACTCCTGGTTTGTTATTGGCCTCAGACCCAAACCATTTACCTCCCCAGTCTGAACCTGAAAACAAGAGCAAAAGTTCATTTAGAACAGAGAGAGTTTCTCTTCCTCTGCTGCTTATTATTTGACTTCTCTTTACTTTGCAAAAGAGCCTTTACTGGTCTCACCTCACTTAATGTGGAGAGGTCCTGTTTGGTGCAGTTGCTGCTGTAGAGAGAAGAATTGGAGTAACTAATATTGATTATAAAACAGCATGAGACTCTATTGCTGAAAAACTGGGTATAAATGTATGTAATTCAAGTTTTTAAAACAATTTTCGAAACCGAAGAAAACAACAACTCAAACAAAAAACAAAAAAATCCAATCTGCAGTTTCCTGTGATTTAGAGGTGCAAAACTCATCAACAACAGTAGTCATATTACAAATCTGATGACAATTTTGTCAGAATTGGTTTTTGACTGAGCTCATCATTCTAGTCTGTGCAAATTGCAGAAATTGAGGCCAACTGAAGCATTCTGATTGGTTCCAAACCATTTGCCAATGCAAAATTGCACAATTTAATTTAAAGTATGTTGCCAGTCTCATGTTCTCCCACTGAAACTCCTCTGAGCTAAGTGGAAGAGTCTGCTACACTCTCTCAAGGCCAACTGTTGAAAAGCAGTGAAAAGGACTGTGGTGCATACAGGGAATCACCGATACTTGCAATTGAGAAGAAAATGAGAAAAATTGTAAAATGTTCATTTATATTTACCTAAACCATAGCACACACTGTATGCACTCACACAAGCTCACACTTACCTGTCATTGCGATAGAGCAGCTCTAACTGGTTTTTATCCAGGTTTTCTTCTTTGTCTGACACAGCTGTGGACAATAACATTCTTTAGAAACATGCAATGGAAGAACTATTGGTGGAATTTCATAGTCTGTATCTGTTAACATGAGAAACTGTTCTGCCAAAGTGGGTTCTGCAACTTCTGCTGCAAGTCAGCCCAGTCAGGGAATCAGTTTCCACAGTCTAGTTAAAGTGTTGGTGCAAGCTTTTCTATTAACATCAATCTAATTTTTGCATCAAGGCTTTTCAAGTTCAGTGAGCCCTCCTGTGTAGTGACAGAGCCGGTGTACCTCCATCATCCTCGGGGGCCTCAGCGGTTTCAGAGTCATTATGGCTGTCGGCCAAGCCGGTGCAGATCAGCTGCTGCAGGACGGCCTCAGCTATGGGCATCACCATGGCTGTGGTGGAGGTGTTGCTGAGCCACATGGACAGAAACACTGTGCAGCACATGAAGCCCAGCACCAACCTGCACGAGAGAGATGTGTGAGACTTATGCGTGTCTGTAACTTTTTGATCAGGTCTCACTCTCAGTTTTGCAACAGGATTTAGTGTGTTACTTTGTGCAGGTGTGTGTGTGTGAGTGTGCTGCTCACATGCCAGGCTTGGCCCCTGCAATCATCACCATACGCAGCGCGATGCGTTTGTGCAGGTTCCACTTCTCTATGGAGGCTGCCAGGCAGATGACTCCCATCAGCAGCAGGGTGGTGTCCTTACAATACTCTGCTGCCACCTTCACACACACACACACACACACACACACACACACACAAACACACACACAAGGAAGCAC
>JAQMCX010000036.1:1281806-1310020 GCA_029814765.1 Acanthurus leucopareius | reverse complement strand
GATATCTCAGCTGTCCTATCGATAAAGGTGTAAAAGCCCGAAAAAATATAATTTAAAAAAAAAAAAAAAGTTAATTTCAGAAATAAAACAACTCATAATATTAAGGAATAATAAAAAAGGTCTAAGGAGAAATGGAGGGTCCTTTACACGCTACCCTGTTGCCCCCCTCCTTCGTTTGGATCAGCACTTACAGTTTGTCATTTGTTCTTTTTAATCTGCTCTACTTCCCACTCGCAGGGTTCATAGCCTCAGTGTTGTATAAGCCCACGTCTCCTCACCTCTCACCTAAAACCTGCTGCACTTCCTCCTGCTGGACATTTCTATACATGGCTCCTTCTCATTTTTCGTTCTCCATCATTTCTCTGCAGTTAGAGCAGTAACTCAAGGAAGAAATAGTACAGGATGCAGGGTGCAATGCTTAACTCTCCTTTTACATGCTTCATAATGACTAAAAATGGTAGAGAAAACATGAAATTAAAATTAAAACTAAAGCAAAAAAGTGCTATTAGAGAACAAAACAGAGTAGATTATATATATATATATATATATATATATTTTTTTTTTTTAAATTAACTTTGACTTTATTAACATTTCTTTTCTCCAAGTTAGAAGCATGGGACCATTTCTAACTAACTTTGATCACTTATTCTGATGGGGCACAGGCTTGGTATAATAATTGGTGAAGAACAAGATTGAAGTGAGATATGCCACATATGCTGTGCAACATACTGACTGGTTACTCAAAGTTCCCTGGCTCACCAATGTCAGTGATACATTTGAAATCTCATTGCGTTTATTCCAAATAAATTTCAAATAAAATGTCTATGCTCTTTAGAGAAAAGTATTAAACTTGACTCTTTGTGCTAATAATGTTTCATTAAGCGTTAACAGTAAGTTAACACTTACAGTAAGTGACTTAGAAAAAGTTGGGACCATAATTTGCATGTGCCATACATAATGATGGGCTATACTAGAATTCTACTCATTAATGGGTTTATTTGGGAAATGGGGGGGTTCTAGGGGAGACTGGGAATACGATATTAGACTGAAAAAATTGCATAAATCTCTGCTGGCATATTTCCTGAACACCCTCACAAGAGGCTTACAGCGGTGTTAACAGGCAGCTTTGTCACTGTTTGTCAATGCGATTTGGTCACATGAGGCGCACAGCTCCCTTTTTATGTAATGCTGATAAGAAAGGAAGAAAGGTGAGGAGGACGGGGGGGAGGGCAAGTTTAATGGAGGGGAAACTTGGTGTTACTTGTGTAAAAAAAGAAGTGAAGTCCTTATCCGTCACCATTAGTCTAACCAATCGAATTTTACCACGGCAGACCTGGCAGCGGTGGTTATAATCGGTTGAGTGTTTGAGTGGCTCGGTGCAGGTACGTTAGAGTGCATGTGCACAGAGATGAAAGAAAAGTGAGAAGCATCAGTGGGATAATGATGACGAACTCCAGGTTGTTAATGGGGTAGTCAAGACACATTTTATTGTCATGGCTGATAAAACCTTTACAGCGTGATGATGATGCCTCTGGCTTACACTGAGACGAAATGTGATAAGTAATAGCACATCGTAAAACTCAAATGGAGACTAAATCATACAGATAGACGCAAGAGAGCCAGAGTTCTTGAAATACACTTAAAGTAGAGTGAAAGGCCTTTCACCCATTTTTTTCCTGTTCTGGATTTACTATACATCTGCATATAAAGCAATCTGATCAGCTGACTCTTACTACCACCACAGTGACACGCCATCACAATCGGGCATTTGATAGCCCCACTGGTTTCCTGGATTGCTGTTAATTCCTACATAATTTACCGCTTGCCCTACATAATGTGAAAAATAAAGTGTTTCTCTCAATTGCCTCCTTTTAGCTTGATGTAGTTGACACACTTTACCAAAGCCTTTGTTTCCCCTTCAAATATTTATTCTTTCCTAATCCCAAAAGCTTTTGGTTTTACATCCCTTGCTATGCTATGTAACATGATGATTGAAATATCAAGGAAACAGTTCCGTCAAGTGCACTACATAAATGAATAAATTTATGCATCGGGGCTTATCTATAATAAAACCAATTGAGTTCATTAATGGCTGTGCATACACACCAACTTCACAATCTGGCCCCATCTTGGTATCTAAAATAAAATGCTAAAATAACTGCTCCAATTGCAGATAACATGGAAAGTCACTATGTCTTAGCCCTCATTCTCATGTCCTGAGGCAATCAGAATTTGCAGTTTACTATGCAATTTCTGAACACACTGTTTTCAGAATATTGCTATCTATGTAAATGAAGTCACTGTTCAGAGATAATGTTATCAGCATGGGTCTAATTTGTCTACTGGAAGGGAAAGCACAAGAGGTGAAGGAGGGCAAAAGCTTTTATCTGGCTATCGAAAATTGATCTAGATGGAAGACATTTGGCAGTGAGACAACCCAAGAAAATGTATCACCTTGCTTTGCAGACTTTGAGAAAAAAATTTTGACCTCTTTAACCCACACTTTTCAGCAGGAGCAAGGAAGCCATTTTTTTTAGCAAACAAGAGTTACCCTGCTGTTGTATGCTTCTGTGAATTAAGTTGCAGTTCGCATCCATGTCATCCAGACTCACACAATTTACGTAAAAAAAATCTTTAAAGGTGTTAAGTGTAATTTTTGGTGAAATGGATGTTATCACTGTACTGACATGTTAACTACAAGTGAACAGTTTAGAGAGAGAGACATGCTGTCTTCACTTAGACACTACTTTTACAGAGGACTGAGAGAGATTCATCATATGGTGCAAAGACAAACACCTAAAGCGCAATATCAGCAAAACCAGTGGTAAATTACTGCACCTCAAATGAGAATCTTGCTGCAAAGAAGCTTCAAGTCTTAAAACGTTGAGGCTTTACATACATGTCTGATGCTGTAGAACAGAAGATCACTAGCACATTTTCAAGGTGGAGACTTTAGATCATCAATTCAGTATTTGACCAGAAGTGAAATATGTATGTATATACAGTTTGCCCTTCTGCTCCCGAGTTATGGCCAAAAAAGTGTTTTTGCAGAATATTATGATAGCACAGAAAAGCTGACCTTTGATCTTTCGATATAAAATGTAATCACTTCAATCCTTTCTCCTAATAGACATTTGTATTAAAGTTTGTAATAATAAGTTTGTGAATTTAATTGCTAAAAAAGGTGAGGTCTAGACAACTTTCATGCCAAAGTGCCAAATTGAAGAAATGTGTCTATTTGTCTGTCAATATGTTTTTTCCTTTTACAAAAAGATTATCTGATCAGACCATCTTATACAACCCTGCTATAAGGAAGCAAAAGATGTTGTATTTGCAATTGGGGTGGACACTCCCACACTGCTGCACAAACCTGCAGTGATTGCCTTATTCTGAGCCATCATTAAGAAAAATTGTTCACATGTGCTTTTCAAATCAAAATGTTCGCCTAGATAAAGTTCAATTGATCCATTGTCTATCCTCTCACCTCACCAGCACATAGAGAAAGATTTTTTTTAAGCCTAATACTAAGCTTTGAAAATTTAAAATTCACAGACAGCTAAAAGGGCAGACAGACATTGAACTTACCTCGCTAGACTTTAGCACTCCAAAAAGCGGATAGAGGAAGGCAGGTACCAGAGCAGCAGCACCCAGAGGAACAGCCTCAGACACCCAGTAGACTGCCGTCACCATCAGCACATATGCACAGCATGCCTCCTGTAAGAGGGAAAACACTCAGTCACCAACCAAAAAAGACACAGGTTCATGATTCCATTTTTACAGTTATCACAACACAGCAGAGAACTTTTACCAAAAAAAGCAGAAATTTAAAATAATTTCTTAAAATAATTTTTCATGAACTATAGAACTAAAGCCTTGACACTGCTAGATTAGGTCATCATAAAGTCTCGACCAAGGACGGAAACAGCTAGCCTGACTCTAGATGCTAGTAGCATTTCTATTTTATTGATTTTTAACAGAAAAAAAATTGTGAAAACTGTGAAAACGAGAAGTTGTGACATTGTAAGTAGAGTTTGTGACCTTCAGAAAGATTTAGGCTTGCTGTTTACCCCTGTTTGCAGTCTTGTGCTACGCTAAGCTAGACAAGCTAGCTAGCAAGTCCTGTGGAGTAAAGCGTTATCCGGACAGTAGGGAGCATGATTTATACTCAGAATCTTACTGGGCTGCACATGTGCACACACACTCTCTCTTTTACACACACATTAACACACATAAAGAAACAGAGACACGCACATATTGATGTTGGTTACAGAATATCAAAATACCACACACTCATACCGCTCAGACGCAACACCAGTGGGCTTAATGGCTATGCAAACTTAAGATACTGAAGAGAAACCTTGATGAAAATTGACACGACTTTTATTAGACCAAATTAAGGTTGTGTCTTTATGATTGACAAGTTGCAGGTCACAAATGAATTCCAAGCAAATTTAAGTTAAGAAACACAATGATGAAATGTGTCTGCCCTGTCATCGGAACACTTGCATTCGTTAAAATGCTCCTCAAAAATATCAAAACATATGCAACTCCTGCTTCTGCCACATGCTGTGTGAGCTTGTAGTACTTTTACGTAAGAGGAACATTCAGTATAAAGTCTTGCCAGTAACAGGTCAGGTAATCTCAAATTAATAACCCCAGAGGGGGAGAAAAAACTGCGGGGCTCCAGGATGAAGCATGTCCAGACCTGCTCACACCTCACAGCCATTCAAATCATGCTTGTTACACAAATCAATTACTCTACATGTTTCCAACAAACAATTCTTTCCAACAAACACTTCTGGTTTAGTACCCTTGAATGAGAACATAATAAATGACACTGTATGTTCCCTGTTCTCTTTTCTCAGCATGTGGTTGCTTATAACAAAAAAGGTCACACGCTTTGTTTGAGATAAGGCTGCAGTTTGGTGAATGTTTGAACTGGTGAATTTAAAATTTTGTTTGAAAAAAAAACTTTAAAGCTCAGTATGTAATTTCTGCCATTAGAGGTCTCTCTATCAAAACAATGAAAACAAAAGAGGGAGTTTAATGACGTGGTGAAGCAGCGTGGGATCATGGGATTTGTGTATTCCATTGTTTAACAGACAACATGGCAGATGAAAATCTATCTGACTGACTCTGGCAGATATTTTCACATACAAGGTCATATATTAAAGTTTTAATCAAGTAACATTAAGTAAAGTTTGCCAACTTCCTCCTCACTCTCTGACTGACTGACCTTGGAAGCTAGCAACAGGCAACAAAATATAATGCACCTCTGTTTTAGGTAAAATTACAGATTTCTGAGTTGAATCATTGTTGAGATCATTTAAGTACATACCTCAAAAAAATACATAACAAAGATAAAGTCATTTTGAATATTTTAATATGGAAATGTTATATATCGTACAATTTATAGGTTAACAAAACTTCTTTTCAACTCTGTGATAAATATATTAGATAATATTACATTCCTAAAATAGTATTTCATTTTCTTAACAAGTTTATTTGAGGCTTGTGTGGCTGACACTCAGGTGAACAATATGTTGTGTCTTCTTATGCTTAACCTCCTGAGACCCGAACTTTTGTTTGGTGTGCATTTTTTATTTCTCCAGGCTTTTTAACCTAATAATAATAACTAAACGTTGTCTTTGTACAGGAAGTAGTTTTTGCAAAAATGATGTCCTCATATGGGGAAAATGGGTAAAAGTTTTTAAAAAATGAAATAACATGGTGCAGAAAGGTAAAAATGTAATGTCATATTAGTACGTAGGGTCTCAGGAGGTTAAGATGGTTTAGGTTTACCTGACAAGATAAAACTGAGACCTAGCTGCTGTATGTATCACAGCACTAAGGATTTATTTTTATTAAAAAAAGAGCATCATTTGACCACTTTGAGTTTTTTTTTTTTTAAGGTTAGAAGTATGTTCTAGACAAAGTATAGGTGGGCTTTGTAACCTAGGCTAAGAAATTAAAAACAGTTGCCATGTGTTCTGGTTTGTTTAAGAAAGAAATGCAGGGACGGAAACAGGTTTAAAAGCTTCTTCACTGCCTCCAGCGTTCATGTGCAGCAGGAAAGGAGTACAGAATGGCTTTATTTTTTAATGGTAGATGTTGACATGTTGCATGTTGCTCTGTTAAGTTGTTATGTTTGTTTTTTTGCTTTTCTGGACAAAGAAAAAGAAGATGATAAAGAGGGAGAGAAAAAGCAAGATCAAGTGAGCACAGAGAGACAGAGAGAGAGAAATAGACAGAGAGAGAAGACAAAGAATTTAGATGTTTATTAATAACTTGGCCAGTTGGAAAGTGTGCTGACTCTGTCACATCATATATGGCCTCAGGTGCTGTACTGTTTCATGCTGGTTATTTTTTCAAAGCTTATGAGTTCTGTGTAAACCATTCAACCATTTTGTCAGTGTTTGATCCCTTTTATAGGATAGGATGTAAAAGTTATAGAATGTCCTTAATCCGGAGATCTGGAGAGGAAGAGTGTGAGAGAAAATTTGAATGGCATGAGAGCAATGAACCAATGCTTGTACCAGAGAAGGTTTAGGAGCAAGTAAACATCTAACCATAGAAACTCACTAGGCTCATGCAGCAAGCAGTTTTCTTCTCATTCTCCTGCCTGTCCTACACAGCACAGCTACCTGCACACTATGGAGGGGGATAAAACCCTTACATTGCTAAAAAGAGGGGCCATGTATTGCATTACTCTGTGCAGTGTGCATGCAAATGCATTACAATGTAACATACTTGATATACTAGTTAGAAAGGCCTCAATTTGGCAACACTGACTGTGTCACTGAAAAGGACTCACAAACTGTACTTGAACTAGCGTTTGACTGGTAAAGACATCAAGCAAATCCATAGCTGTGGGCTCTGAGAGGCTGCATGTAAGCACAGCAGTGTTGTGAGGTAAGTGTACTAAGATTCAGGCCAGATTCCCCGATGTTGAATCCTGTTTACCCAACCAACAGTGTGGCTACAGTACACTGAATAAATGTATACTTAGAAAAAAAGAGTTGCAAAAGACCACAACAATCTGGCGTCCAATAGTCACCATATGCATGAAAACTGAGACTAATGCAACCAATCAAGTTAGACCTATCTTAATATTAGCTCCCACTGCAGCCCAATGAGAAGAAAGTCAGGGCTTGACATTTATTTAAAACCAACAATCTGAAAACATCTTCAATATTCAAAGCCCTCCAAGAGAGATAGAAGGAAGTTTGCAGAGCTAAAGCAGACTGGACGACAATTAACCAGCCAGGTTTTCCTCGTTGCTTTATGTAAGCAGGATTAATTAAGCTGGTGGTGATGATTACATCACAAACAATATAAAGTAAGTAAAGTATACATATATAAACATAAAAAAGCTAACTTTGGTTTAACTGACAACTGATTTTACCTTATTTGCACATTACTGTACAACTAATTTATAATGTAATGGCAAATAAATTCAAAATTAGATGAAATTTTACTGGACATACCACCAAATTGAACAAACGACATGTGAGGATTGTTTTCATCAGCTCTGGTTTGGCATTGGCTTGGCTTTCATAGAGCAAGTTGTCAGTCTAAAGCCATAACCTCTGCTCCCTTTTTTTGCTTTTCTGAGGCTCAAACTTGGCAAAGGGAAAGAAGCATTTCCAGGCATCAGGCTGTTGGATTAGGCTGAGAACAAAACAAAGTGTTTGGGTTCGTAATCAAAGAGGGTCTCGCCAAAATAGAAATTACAACAATCTAAAATCCTCTCACAACACGTACAAACTTCATAAGGCGGGCACATTTAGTAAAAAGACATTTAATGCTGTTTAATCACAAGTTGTTCTTGCATGTTAGCAATTAGCCCTCCATTGTCTTTCTCCATTTGGTTACCAATAGTTTTCATCAGCATGTCTGTTTCAATGTCAGGACACATGAGGCAAAAGAGGAGCCTGATAATGGGAGTAAATAGTGTTTGAGTGTTGATCTGCCATTCACACTGAGAAGAATGAAAACAGGAAAAGAGTGTTGGCATGAAGAAACTAGGAACAAATGGACAGATAGAAAGAGACAAACACTGACAACTAAATAAACACACAGGGTGAGAGACATATACACAAGAGATGGTCTGATTCAGCAGTTCAGTCACTGATCATCGACTGTTTGTCTATCAGAAGATGGTTGCCACACAAGGATTGCAGCTTCAATCAGATGCTCAAACATTCATCTGTGCTTCTTTTTCTTTGTTCTAGTTTTGCAAGTTAAAGCCAAAGTGCTGGCTAAGCAGAGAGGCAGGAATCACTGATGCAACCTGAGAGATAACCAGACTTTATGCTGATACGTGTCAAGCAGCAGACATCAATACATGCAGGTATTCTGATGGGAGATAGCCTGTGTTCGCTTTGAGGTGAAGGCTGATTTTTAGGTGGATTTTAGTAAAAAATATGAGGAGGTTAGCTAGTGAAGTAAACAGTAAATCATTCTTAAATTGGGTTTACTTATTTTTTAGCATACCTGCAGATTACGTTCAGATTTACTGACATTTTAAGGGATACTGGATGACAGAGAGGCAACAGCTGCTGTGACAAGCATGAAAAATTTGGAACCTTGTTTTCAAAACTAGGCGAAAGTTCACTTCTTAGTTTTTTTTTGGGCTGTAGAAGAATGTGATGGTGGTGTGCCTGAGGTGAAATGGACAATGTATGTGTGTGTGACTGTGTGTGTGTGTTTGCGTGTGCATGTGTGTGTGCCTCAGCGGGCAGCACTACACACAATGACAGCCAAAGCTAAGAGGTTTATTCCCCAGAGGAGCTTTCTGAAACTATCACATTTTTTCTAAGACTTTTAACATATACTGACAAAATCTCAACATACATACATACATTAACTACACAGTGCCACATACATACATGCATTTGTTGTAAACAATGCTGCAAACAAGTGCAAAAATTGGGATCATGCTCGGTACAAGCAGAAAAAGTTGGCCTAACAGCTTAATGGAAACGTGTTTTTTGAGGGACAGACTGCTGGGTAATAAATGGACTTTTAAATACATTGAAGATGTTTTGCATGCAGTGAACATTGAGATAAGTTTTACTGGTGTGTAAAATAGACAATCAATACATGTATATTTGACTGACTCCTGCCAAACAGTCAGAAAAAAAAATGTGCAGCCATGGTATCATTTTCATTTAAGATTTTGAACTAAATGTTAGCGGATTTGATGTTGCTTTATTGTCCGTTTGTTATACCTGCTCAGTTAACCCTCAGTGGTGGAAACATGAGGGTCTAGCATGTCCCCCTGACCAAAAAACTTTATCCTCGGTCCCTGACAGTTTCACAGCAAGCTAACTAATTTGTCCTGACATGTAGCATAGAAGCCCATTGATTGTCTCATCAGCTGCCTGTTATCTGCAGTTTAAAAGGTGATTGGTATTTAGAAAAAAAAAACAAAAAAAAACCTTGCTTCCTGATTAGGTCACAGTTTAAACCTGAATTCACTGCATCAATCAGAAGAGCGCTGAAAGGGCTTTTAAACTGATAGACAACACAAACACACATACACATGCACACAGAAACACACACTCAGTCTTTTATAAACCCATTTGTAGACACACAGATAAACAAAATAAAACAACATTGAAAAGAAAGCAAACACATGTAGTGCAAAGTAAACCCTTGAAATCTAAGAGACTTAATTGATTTTTGAAATACAAAAAGAGATGTGATAGGACCGTACTGTAAAATAGCCTTTATTGAACTAATCTGCTCAAGTCAAATGTTGTCACAAGACTTCTATAGATTTTTTCTTTCTAGACTGTCTTGAGTTAGAATACAACATTAAAGGGGACATGCCTAATATGCCTGACAGACAATTAAAAATTCTTTTCACTGTGCTAAAATGCTTACAATAACAATGACAACATCCCTCACTTTCGTGAATATAATATTGAAAACGTTAAGCTTTATTGTTTAACATGTTAGCATGCTAAAAGTTGCTAATTAGGGCAAAACACAAAGCTGATGTGACTGTCATTATTTTTTAAAGTTATGTGGTCAAAGATAAATGAATAATTGGATACTAAACTTTTTCACATTATGATGTGCTAGATAAAAGTTAGGGGTCATACATTTGCATGCAGGCGAGAAGAGTCACATGACAGCCTTTGGCTTTTTTAACTATCACAAAGTGTAAAGAACAACAAAGTTCACATAGGAATGGTCGTAATGGATGAATTTGAATAAAGCACTGGACTTTAGCTTTAGCTTAAGATAACTTAATATTTTCAGTTTTTAGTTGCAGCTTGGCTAAGTTTAAAAAAAGCAAAAGTTGGGTTTGAGGAACAAGCACTAAGATGCAAATAAAAGTTAAATGAGCATCGCAGTCATTCCCATTTATTTAATTTTTAATATTATTATTATTATTATTATTATTTAATTGAATATAATTGTCTGTACCAAAGGTCATGACAAGCCAATCAATATCTGTTGAGCCATATTACTCAAAACCAACAATGTCAGCCTTATGGTGGCAGTGAAAAGTCTGACATTTCTTCACATTCATGTATAGTTTGACCCGACTCACTTCCGATGACTCTACAGATTTCAGTTTGCTTACAGATGCAAAACGGCAAAATTGTGACTCATGAATTTCTGTCTAGTCTCTCTCCTGCTCTCTCTGACCTGGCCTGACTGCATCCAACAGATGTTCTGTCCTGCTGCAGCTGGACACAGTACCACTCCGAACACACACAAACATACACACACACACTTGCTCTGAACCCCTGTTACATTCTTGACACAGTCTGGGGTCCCTAGTGTTGTAAGGAAGCCACGTGGGGGCCAAAATCCAGCGTGGCGTAGGTTGATTATATAACTTAATTGCTTGGATTGTTTCTTTCTTTTTCTTTGTAGTGAAGTTTTTTTGTTCTTTTGTTCTTTCTTGGCCTCATCCTGCGCCACCTACGCGTGCCAAATATCCACTAGTCCTGACATAACCGCAAGGCTCCTGGGCAACAACGTGATTGGCTGACAGACAACTTGTGAGCACATAACAGTTCCTTTGAATATTAATAATGTTACGAGAAAAACAAATAACTAAAACAAAGAGAAATTCATTTATCAAACCACTCACCTGTAACCACTCATTCAACTATTGTCAAACCTTGCTTTGGCCATATTTACTGTTTAACAATTGACTTTATTGGATTTTTTACTGAACACTTAACACACACTATTATTTTCATTAAGTCAAATATAAATAATATAGAAAATGGCAGAAACTTTGTAGTTTCAATCTTGGCACATTTAGTGTCATAAGAATGCTCAGGACTTGTAATTTCAAGTGATTCCAACTATGACATTGAATTCCAAATAATTACACATCTTTTAATCACCACTTGTTCTTTAAATTACATTTTTAAGTTTTGCAATACTAAAGTTAACATAACATTAAATTGGTTTATGCAGTCTGAAAGCTACAGATTTTAGCTCTTCACTTCAGTATAACATAATTTCTTCTTAAAATAGACAATCTTCGAAAGGCAGTCCTGCCTAACAGTACAATGAGCCCAGTTGCCATAAAAAACATTGACATAAAATTTGGACAATTCACATGTGACATATGAATGTTTTTAACGACAAATTTAAAGGCGACAAAGTTCTGATTAACATATGAGCTGAGTTTTTCAATCGAGAGGTGGCAGGGGAAAGTGCTGGAGTGGTTAGAGTGTTTTGGCACCACAAAGGGTTGACAGTTTCAGCTGGCTAATCTTAGCAACCATTGGGACATTTTTAGCTGTGATTGTGGCAACAGAATGAGGTATTTTAAGCCAAACCTTGATTTTTGTTCTCAGCCCTAATCAGGATCTATTTGTTCCGAAACTCAATCAGACTATATCCAATTGAATGCAAAGGTTAAACTCAAAAACTGTTTATAATTTCAAAGTTTTGTCATACCTGTGGTTTGCAGAAATGATTTACAAAATATCTGTGTGTTTTCATATTGTTTTAGATTATTGATCATTTACAGTTCTATTTGATTTAACACATCTTGATCAATGGAAAAATCATAATACATAAATTAAAATGGTCTTCCGGTATATGGCACAAATTTGGACTTAGTTTCAGTTTGTGTCTCTCATGAGTTATCAATAAGTTGAGTTATATTGCTAATCAGCTGTTGCTAATCAGTTTTCCTGTAAAGCAAATATCATGTAATCATTGAAAAAAATCATTTGAGACAACTGCTGTTTTCAAAAGACAACAGTTTTAATCCATTTTTAGGTTGCATCTGTATTTTCTAATTTCAGGAACAGGAAATACCATATTTTCTTAAAATTTCTAAACCTTTATAACATTTACATAAAAGTAAAAAATAAAATTTAAATAAAATAAAACTTTTGGAGATGTGATTTTCATCTACCGTCTTTGTTTGGATTTGGAAAAATAACGTGACCAAAATTGTAAGATATTAAAAGAGTTTTTTAACAAGTTTATGCATTTTTTTTAAAGATGGAAAAGGCATTTTCTATTCCTTCACATTGGCTATGACGCAAACTACTCATCACAATCTTTGCCAGGTCCTGGAGCCAGAAAAACTACTGTTTTTTACAAGCTATCATTTAATGAGGCATGAGAGCTTGCTGACAAGTCAGTGAGTATATTGTCATGAGCTGCACAAAACTTGATCCCGTCTACTTCCAAAGTCCTACACACAATTCCTCTGAATCTGAGAGTCTGACACAGCAGGCAAACTTTCCAAACAGCTACAAAACATTTCAACTTCAGCCAAAATGACTCATGAATGATGTGTCTAGGAAACGGAGCAACATAAGTTGTTCAAAGAAGTGAATTCTTGTGAATATGGGATTTATGAAGATTGAGATAACTCTGTTTCCAATGCAATTTCACTTCACATTCTCTAAAAATCAAACAAGAGCCACACAGCA
This sequence comes from Acanthurus leucopareius, assembly GCA_029814765.1. Classification (NCBI taxonomy): domain Eukaryota; kingdom Metazoa; phylum Chordata; class Actinopteri; order Acanthuriformes; family Acanthuridae; genus Acanthurus; species Acanthurus leucopareius. Next base: position 1,297,088 of record JAQMCX010000036.1, on the reverse strand, counting down.
GACTAAGCCAGAGTTCTCCTTTACAATGGCTCTCACAACAAACAATTAAACTTAACATGAGTCTAATTGTGCATCAAGTTGTTCCCTCTTCTCCTCTTTCACCCCCCTCTCTCACTGATCTCCATCTGATCAACATGTCGCGACATCTCCTCCCCACACACACAGCTCAGCTGATGATCGGGACAGCTCAGGACAAGCATTCATTAAAACAGAAGACAGTGTGTCTTTTATTGATTCTCCCTCTCTCTCTCTCTCTCTCTCTCATACACACACACACATTTACACACACACCAAAATCCCATCAGGACGCTTCAGCCCTTAGCAGGAACCAGGAGGAGGATCAACTGATCAACTGGATGTTTTGTTTACTGCTGTATCTGATGTTTCTGAGGTATTTATATGGCTTGTTGACATATTAATAATGACTAACTAATTAACTGATGTTGAAATAAAAAAGTAGGACATAGTAGGACATGCTCAAAGGTATGTCCTACTATGTGCTATTTTTGTGGTATCTCTATTAAATTACTACAACTACATTGCTTGGAATGTGTGCATGGTTTATAAGACTTTAATATTGTAAAACACCCTCTTGTACTCTTGTACAAAAATGACCATATCTTCTATATATAAAATATTTTCTTAAAACGTTTTAAATATAATCTACTACACTCAAACATTGACTAGTTTTGTCATATCTATATGTTCTTAACAATATAATCACCATACATCCCGATCTCTAGTTTAGTTTGTCATTTTTAATAGAAACTTAATTCTAATTATTTAAATGCAATTTAGTTGAATTTAACTTTAAAATTACAATGTGCTCTTATTTTGAAAATCGTGAGTTTCAGGCAGAAGTTAACTTTTTGTTTCTATGCTTTTATATTGTGTAGTTATATATTGAAGAAATATACTCTGTTATAACTCTGTTTTTGCATGTACTCACGCTGGTTGGGTGGATGAGCGGTAAGGGAAGCAGGGACAGCGGGATGAACACCACAACGATCAGCTTCCTCGCTCTCCACAGCTTCCTGAACAGATCCATCCTGGCTGCGGCCTCTAACCTCATGGGTGACCCGGGGCTCTGGGTCGGACCGGCCGCAACTCAGCAGAACCGAGTGTGAAAGTAACAGAGAGGCAGACGGGAAAACCGAAAACCACCACGGACCCTGGAGGGCTGCAGGAAGGAGAGGGAAGCAGATTCCTAGAAGAGCGCAAAGTTCTGCTTTGGCTGTGCGCTTTTACGCACAGACCGTGGCTGGTGACGGGACCTGAGTCAGTCTGTGTGAGGTGAGTAAACTTCCTTGTACTTGCTTTCTTAAATCTGAATTACACTTCCACCTTGACTGACTCTCGCGCCACGCACTGCAGCCCTCTGCGGTCCCTCTCCTTCTCCGTGCGTCTGATGCCGTGTGCAGCATCAGGTGAGGTTGCCGGCACTTTTATGAGCCTGAATAGGTATTCTAATTAATCACAACTTTGTCCCACCCTCTCTGGCTATGTTTCGACCAATCAGAGATAAGTAAAGTTTGCACAAGTGTGTGGTTGTGGGCGCGTGCACGTAGGCCTAAGGGTCTTTACTGTAAAACCCCACACAAGAATGTAATCGGGCTACAAATGAAAAATAGATCATTTTTAAAAGGTGGAATTGCTAAAAAAAAAAAAAAAAAAAGGAAATAACATCCCGGAGTCATATTGAAGTGGTTCTGCAATGCATATTAATACAGTATTAGAGATTACTTGGGTAGGTACAGAACATTACAGGAACCCACATTTAATCAAAATGACCACGTTGATCCCTTAAGTTGCTATAAAGCTTTAAAGTACGACGTAATTTTTTATTAACAACATCAAATAATTAGTTTCATTTCATGACAGAAAAAAAAAAATCTTTTATTTTACATTATACAATCATGTACAGGGATCCTAACCAAGTTACACAGCGAAACAAATCTGACAGGAACCACTGAGTTCAGGTTGCAGTCACACACCGCCCTCTAGAGGAGTAAATGAGGCCTTGCAAGTAAACGTATTTTTCGAAGAGGAATCTGTTGGGGGAAACAGTCTCTTTAGATGTCAGAGTTCAATCTAAATGGTTAATCCAATATAACAATTGAGTTACATAAATTTGATTCAAAAAATTCAGGACAGATGTAGTTTTTCGGAAGAGTTGTAGCAGTTTATATAAGAAATACTCATTTGCAAAAAAATGTTAATTGATGTTGTGCTGAAAGACTGTAAATATAACACACAAATCACAGTAACTTAATTTCTGTTTAAAATAAAATACTGTTGTTACAAACAAACAAATGTTTTCAGAGCGGCCACCTTTTTCTGTATACAAGAAAATCATGTGTTCTGGTAAAACGGGCTAAAGCCTTGCATTAAATTTGCTTTTAAGTTCTTGGCACTTGTTTCATTCAAACTAAGGATTTAAAGGGTTTTACCATTTTGAGCAACTTGCTGTGGCATTTTTATTTGATTTCATTTCAGCAGTATGCGCTGTTTAAATAGCACCCCGAGGCTCAGTAGCTGCAGTTTGCACCTCTCTGCATGTGAGAACAGTATCAGAGGTTAGGAGGTTATGTATTATTGGAGTATTAAATGGGAATTAATTATGCTTCACATTACTTAACACTTGGATTATTATTCATTCTAGAATTGTTGTTTGTTAAGTTTTGCTTTGTACTATGAAAGGGGAAGTTTCAGCCTCAAGGGGAGGTAAATATATTTTGGTGCCCGCTGTACACTTGTACATCACTGCAGCAATGTGAAAGGTTAAACCACTGGAGATCAGGGAATGATTTTCAGCCGCTGTGAGGTTCCTCCTTTAGCACAAACTAATAAAATGCACTACAAACAATGAATTTGGAGTAATATTAAGACCAAATTTCAAATTTGATCCTTCTAAAAGATGGGATCTCAAGCTTAGATAATGCAGTTCTCTCATTGCTCTTTAAGGGGTTGGTCTTTAGTTGATATAAAAACTCAACAAACAAATCTGTCATACGGTAAATTATTTTAAACCAGTAAACCTTGAAGCTTCAGGGCTTCTGAGGGTCCTTGGCCCTAGACCAGTTGGGTGCATTGCCCAGTTAGCCTCAGTTATCACTGGGTTCTTCTGTATTTCTGAACAATTATTTTGCTTACATATACATAATTTCTTGCATTTAATATCATAATAGTGCATATATATCGAAACTGGTTCATAAAACACTCCATAGTTACATAGTTTCCTAAAACTGTGTGTGTAATGTACAAATTTTCAGAGGGACCTCTGTCAGAAGTTACAAAACACCTGTCACACATCTAGTGTTACATGAGAGCGGTGTGTTTTAAACCATGTGCAGGGCACTCGTACGACAAAAGCTCACACATACTGTAAGCAGCATTTAAATTCACCAAAGTACCTAACAGCTTTTCCTCCATTGTGTAATGAGGATTAATTCTTAGCTTCTCGTCCAGCAAACAAAAACGCTGGCTGCCTGGTAAAAGCAAGGAGACGTTTGCAGGGATTATCCGCTCAATCTACGGTGAAGTGTGAACATGGAGAAGAAGGAAGTGGGATTTATAACAATAACAAAGACAAAGGAGTAAGGAAGTGGACTATTTCAAGCTAATATATTTTGTTAAAATTCCATAAAAAAGCTTCTAAGTGGTCTAGATTTAATTTATTGAGCTTAGTTTGGTAAATTAATTTCACTTCAGAGTGTGTGTGTGTGTTTGTTTGTCTCCTCTTCATTGGACCTCTGAGCTTACATAATCAATCACTCTTAACTAATTCTCACTAAACCTCTTTTGGTCTTAAACTGTGTAAAACTTAGTCAATGGCTTCACACTTCACACAAGTACAGTTTCCAGTGTGTGTGTGTGTGTGTGTGTGTGTGTGTGACTCACTCTTATTATCACAGAAGTTGTTTTAGATACTATAGACGGTTTTAAGTAGCAAACATGACATGGAAGAGCAATATGTAAACGAGTGTTAAACACTCACTCCTTTATGTTGTGTTTCACACAGCTACAGTATTTGTTAAAGTGTGTGTAACACTGGGTCATCGACTCTAGCCTGACAGCTGCCCACACGGAGCCTCTCAGCAGGTGAAGTTAATAAATTCTATTATTTGGCAGGTTCACGTTTGTCCTTTTGCCCCGCCCCTCTGGTTTTGATTGAATTAGAGTCAGACTGCGTGACAGCTGCTGCTTTGATTAGATTGCTTGTATTCCAGTCTGCAGGGTTACAGTTGTTGGCACGTACTCATGAAACAGTTTGATAGGATTTTAAGAAACGCTCAGGTCACGAGTACAAATTTCCCCAGACTCCGACTATGTGTAGAAAAACATTTTGTATCTTCCCAAATACTCCTTCAAGAGGTCTCCACACATAACTTTTATCATAATGCCTTAAAAACAATCATGTTAAAATGATAGCCTTAAATCATCTATAATTATTATTTTTACAAAAAATATGGATAAAATGCTGAAATTAAATGCTGAAATTTTTAATGGTAAAGTAACTTCTCAGAAAGTGAGAATATTATCAACCATCTTAACACTTCTTTTAGGTTCTGCAGAGCATTTTCACGTTTTAATTTATTGTTTTGGGCTTTACTGATCCAGAATTTTAGTTCAAAGTATCTTTACTGTAAGCAGTTTCTGTTTCCAATGAAAAACAGAGCATTAACAGAGTATAAGGCTTATGGTAAGGTTGTGGAAAGAAAGATATCATCTGTCAGTGTTGGGGTTAGGGTTTAACTTTTTATTTCAGTTTTTTTTCAGTGTCACCGGCAGTGGAGGCTTTCAGACAGTTCTTTAAATTAAAGTTAATTAAAATATTTTCAAAAAGAGAGGACAGTGTGTTATTGATATTACACATTGTGTAAATGTAGTTCACAATTAATTGTGGGACAATAATAAATTAATTTGATGTTTCACTGCCAAATAAATATTGAGTTAGAAAATAGTTCTGCTTGTTTAATGTGATTTCTGACACAAATGATGCTCATCTATGTCTCCAAAAAAAGATACACACAATGACAAGTCTGAACACTCTGGGACGTGATGTCTAACAAGCCTTTGCAGCAGTTTTTGTGTCCTTCCCCCTGGAGCTCCTGTGGTGCTTACATAACACTGAGGCTGTCACGCTGATGTTCTTTAAAGGCCTCACAATAGCTGCACAGTCTCATTCGGTCACCCTAAAATCTTTATGATAATCAGACACTGAGTCTGTTCAATATGCTTAAATCTAAACAAATCCAACCCCCTGCAGTCCACCTGCGTTAACATGTGTAAACATGTATTTAATATACTGTAAGCTGGTATCTGTGGTATCAGCCTGAGGTGGAGCTGTCCAGTCTGCTGTGGTGCTGAACACTGTTCATTTGCAACAGCTTGTTTTACTTTACCTCCATGCAAATATCTTTACTCTACTCAATGTGATGTGAGTAACATGTAAATTAGAAAGGGGGGTTTTGAATAAACACAGGAGTATTTGAGGAAAAACACATGGTATGTGTAAGTAAGGGCGCTTGTGGGAGATGAGTGAAGATAAGGGTTGCAAGACCCCGTTGAAACCACAGGATGGTGCTGTATACCTGCACAGAGTATGTGTGACAGCTGAGAAAACTGCTTGGCATTTTCTGTCCAAAATCTTAATTCCGGGCAAATCGAGTTCATGAGAGTGTCCATTCTTCTTGTAAGTGGACTAGCAGAATATATATTTTTATTAAATAAATCTTTTATGTTATGTTAACATAAAGCACGTATCATGATGGAGAGCAGAAAAAAACATACCTTATAAATCACGTTTTTGACACATCTTTTATCCTCACGGTCAGTCCCTTTTTCAAAATTATTTGCTTTTTGTTTTTTGCTCTTGCTTTATGTCATTTGATGATTGTTTTTTCACTTTTTAATTTAAGCTTTTTAGCACACTGTTGGTCATCGTCTGTGCTGCTGATGGAAAAGAGGAAGCTGTGTCCCTCTGGATTACTGCTTAGTGAAAAGACCTGAAATGTAAATAGAAAATACAGTGCCAGATTGGAGCGAACTCTGACCTCAGATTAGAATCACATCCAAAATCATGGACAGGCACACAACAATCACAGGCAAACACAAACAAACACACACACACACACACACACACACACACAAACACACACACACACACACACACACACATTTTAGATTTGAAACCAAATCCAAATCCATATGAGTGTGCTGTTTGCCAGATCCACAGCACTTTCAGTCAGCAACATTCAGCCCTCACAGCAACAAGATGATCTGGCTTTCAGCCGGTTTTATCCCCATATATTTCTCGTTTTTTACCTATTTTATTCAGTTCAAGGTTAGTTATGGAGTCTTTTATTTTTATTTTTTCACAAAGTTTACTTTTAAGTTTATTTTTGTATGAATTTATGCGCTCTTGATCCAAGTTTCCTGTATTTTCAGCACATAAAATGTTTAGTATGCACTATGAAAGATCAAATATAAACGCATAAAAATGTTATTATGCTGCTGCCCTTTCACTGACCCTTTCTTGGAGCAATACCGACTAATCACTTTCCTATTACTGTAGTTATTAACTTAGCCAGGTCCCGCCGCACCGATCAAATGGAAGATCAGACGAGCTACAGGGGTCCCAAAGTCTGCCTGCCTCACACGGCGTCCCTGCACGTTTATCTGTCCGACTGCTTATTTCTAATCTGCCACTGCTGCTCGCCTCCCAAATTAACGTAGGAGCTGCAGGGGGTCGCCCAAAGCTCGGATCTTCCCCGAAATCCTTAGAGTACAGATTTACAAGTAGCTCAGTTTCTGCTTCCACTTCAGACCGGAAGCAGAAACCTTAAATTGCTGATTACAGTTCAAATTTAAAGTTTATCTTTTCCTTCCTGTTTTTCAGTCACGTCTCATTGTCTCAAACTCCTCTCTTTGACTACTATGATGGCCCAGTTTCCTCACAGAGATCAATAACTTCATCTTATTTCATAGCTCATACTTGACCTTGTTGATGGAAGAACATTTTCTTGAGGTTGCAAACAGATTCTCAACCTCTTCAAGACAATCACCCAGTGCAAGGAGTACTTTTCCATTAAGAATGTGTAATTTCTCTACAAACCTACGCATCATATGATTCCTGTCACAAAGATAACCACACTCAAAGTGAAGTGTAATGACCAAAACACCTCAGCAAGGACACTCCAGCAGTGGTTTCTCGTGAAGGATTACTCGCCAGCTGCTCAAGGGATTTGAACCAGTCGCCTTTCAGTCCTGATCCCATCCTTCAAATCCCCTTCCTCTTTTATGACCCCTGCTTCGCTTTTCTGGGATCAGGTTTGTTTGTCGCAGCAGGACTTGGACTCAGAAGTCCCGAGACTTTACCGGTGATCCAAGAAAAACACTTAAAATTGGGCGAAACATGAATCCAATCAGTGAAAATCTCTAAATCTATAGCACCCCACTGTGCCGCAGTAAGACCCTGGGAGTTGTTTACTGTTCAAAAGATGATGTTGTGGCTGTGAGAGCAGAGTTAGATGCGGTGCAGATGTACTGAAAGTAATAAGTTAGTCTGCTTAGTTTGAGAGCAGAGACGTCCTGAGAGGGAAGAGACGTGGGCCCAGCTGAACGTGAGCGAAATGTTCTCACTAAAAATAAAACATCAAAAAACGATAAGCATGGAATATGAAATTATTCATGAATTTGAGCTCAAAATTACACTTTTCATCTGAACATTATGAACTTGTTTGAATCCAAAACTCTAATAAGAAAGACAAGATAACTTGAACTATAAAATGTCCTGCTAAATTTATTTACTACTGAAAAAAAAAATATAACCCCATTTGTTATTTCTTTTTGTGATTTAAAGGTTGCATACATGATTGGGACTTTTTTACTTGTCTCTGAGGCCTTTGGTGACATATCTGTCCAGGATCTTGAGGCAAGCAACAGCTGGCTCCTACACAGCCAAATTTAGCCAAATGGTTGCAGCAGCTCTGTCACTGCCGGTGGGAAGGACCCAAACTCAGGCGGTGCAGAGGCAGGCAGACAAGATTAGTTCAGCGGTTTGATGAGGGAGGTTCAAAAACTTACAAAGTGACAAGAAAAGTAAGGGTCTTAAAGCAGGAAGGCAGTTCAAACAGGCAAACTTATTAAAAAGGATTAGGCAAAGAATCTCAAGTCCAAAGGTCAGGCAGAAGGGTTACAGGTGGCAGGGTTCAAGGTTCTTCTCCTTTTCTTTACAAAGATCTGTGTAGATCAACTTCATCATGTAAAAAACAACTCTGATCACAACCATGACACTGAGTTGAGTTGAGTTGACATGGTCATTTTGTCAGAAAACTCGCTAATAAAAGTGCTGACACAGTGCAGAGCTCAGTGCACTCCATCATTTGGAGTCCTGTTTGCTCTTGAGAAGATTATCTGGCTTTCTAACTACTAAAGGCTCCACAAGCTAGTTACTTACTACAACTGCCTTGCTGTGTGGTGTTGAGCAGGAAGCAACAGCTGCACCTGGATACAGACTGATGAGAGCAGTGGTAAGCGACAAGTTTAATTTGTTTTGTGACTATGTGACTCCTTTATGTCATAAATGGTATTTTTGTCCTCTACTAAAAAAAAATATATATATTGATTAGTACAGCAAATAGGAGTTAGCAGACAGAAAATAAAGAAAGGGTTAAGACTTAAAAGGTCCAAGACTGCCTTTAAGAACAATTTCATGTTCCACAGATGTGTTTTTTCTGGGGGCTAGGGGGGCATTTATACTTTAATCATGTAAATTATTATTATATTCAAAGTTTATATGAGATTAGTCTGTCTTTCTTTCATGTAACATAATAATGCTTTCATGTTAAACTATTATAGTACGTTAATGAGATGTGATATTGTCATCTTTATATCATTCACAACAGTCGCGATGGCTCATTTGTTTGATATTTAATGAGCAAATCATACGGTGCAAACAATAGTGGAGTAAAGCATAACTAGACATTTATTGTGTGTGCAGTAACTGCCAATAAAAAAGATTTATGCACAACTTTTGACAAATAAAATAATAAATTATTCAACTATTTCACCCAGGCAAAGTTTTCAAAAGCCTCTTGTACCAATTACTGAAGTCCTTTAGTAAAATATACTCAAAGTGCCGGTAAAATAAACAAAATTAGAGCTTTACGGGTGCTTTAGAGACTCCTGTTTCAAACTGGGACCCAATCAGAGCTGCTTTCGGCTCAAAACAGCCTCATTATCCCCCTGATTCCTCACAAGAATTTCTCCAGACCGCCGTCATCGGAGCTGCTGCCACAGATTACTTGAGTCCAAGTAAAAAAGGCCTGTCCTGTCCTTCGTTAACCTCTCATTAGAGGAAAGCCCCTCTGTCCTGTGTGACCCTGCACTTCCATACTTAGCCCTCATTATTGGCTTTATATGCTACTGTGCTGCACACATTATAAACAAACACACAAGGCAGAGGGCAGAGTATGACACAATATGTGTGGAGATGCAGAAATACAGAATATATATGTGTGTGTGTGTGTGTGTGTGTGTATATATATATATATAGAGAGAGAGAGAGAGAGAGAGAGAGAATAGGCTGAGTCAGCCCGTGAAAAGTGCGTGTGTTTGTGTGTGTGTCTGTCTGTGTGCGTGTGTGTGTGTGCGTATACTTGCGTGTGTATGTCACTGTGCTGTGTTTTTGCATTATATAACAGTATTTAATGTGCTCTAAGATGTCGCATTAGGGATTAGGTTGATAGCGACAGAGCTGCAGATTGCTACTGCCTCTCTGAGCATGTGTGTGTGTGTGTGTGTGTGTGTGTGTGAGGAGAGACAAGACATGTTTAAACCTCATCAATAGCATACACTGCACATGCACGTGGCTCTATTATTCATCAAAACAGAATAAGCCTGTGTTCTCTCTGTCTGGCTGATAAGCTCAAAAGCGTGCGCTGTCTGTCTTTTTCATGCAGTGATGCTGGATGTTTCCAGACATCAGAATTTACAATTGTTTGAACTTTTTTTGTACTGCGGTGCACAAAATTAGCTTTTAATTTTTCCCAAGACTAGTGAACCACATAGTTTTTGTCCCTGTTTTCAAAAAGCAGAAGAAGTTAATTTCCTGCAAAAAGCTGTAAATGATGATTTAACATGCCAGCAATAACAACTGGCCAAGTACACCAAAAGAATTTAAATTAAGGACAATTACAACTTAAGTAGACTAGGTTTTTATGGTAAATGATTCAGAATATGGGCCTTGAACAGAGAGAGTGGTTTCATTTGTCAGATTATAACTGTTGCCAGGAAATTCACTTACTGCACAGGGAGTTAAACTTAAAATGTTTGAGTACGACCTCGTTTTTCATTTTTACTGACCTCAGATAAAATAATTTTATGTATTTTAAAATCTGTCGTTTGCCCAGTTATCACTCAATTCTGCAGTTTCCCTCAGCTCTACAAATGTGTTTGGCTTCTTTTCTAAAATTGTTTTAAGGTTTGTGGTCCACAACTTCGCTGGTTCACTCTATAAACCTTCTCTTTAACCTTCTCTCCCACCAGGCAGCTCTAAAAAGCTATAAAAGCTCTGACAAAGCCACTGTGCACTACCTGGCCAGCGCCAAATAGCAGACAGACACAGTTAGCAACTACCAATGCATCATTAGCAGTCAAAGGGCCAAATATTCATGCAAGAGTTGACAGAGATTTTAAAAAAAGCTAAAAATAGAATAAATATTTTACTTGTCAGCTGGTCAAATATACATCTACAAATGTAGCTAATGTTTCAGTTTTTGTTGCATTTTGCAACTGGGCAACTGTTTGCTGACATGTTTGCAGAACAGCTTCATTACTTTTAAATGTTGCAGTAACAGCTTGCTTTGTTGTCATCGAGTGGCCAAAAATAATACTGTTTTCTAACAGCGCTTTATTTCACAGAGCTTTTTATTCATTTTGCTGCAGTTTAACTGCAAACCGAGTCGCAAAATGTGGCTTCACGGTCAGATCTAACAAACTTGTTCCTTGCCATCACATTGCTGTAGGGACTATTTATATATATTATATTCGGAGAGCAACATATATGACCAAGAGTTTTTTTCCATCTCGTCCATGTCTGCCCAGTTGCATCCTTAATCCTCATAATCCTTCTCACAAGCGCTTTCCTCATCAAACGATGCCATTAGAGAACACATAAATACACACAGTCCTGTAAGTGACCACAGAAGTGTGAACATGTGATTGACATCAGTCAGGATCCATGGGTTTTGTATCCTCCTCCCATTTTTGACTTATACGTTTTCAGCCATCTGAGCTTCAGTTTTAATCCCTCCTCCTTTTTATTTGTGTCGAAAAGTACCTCAGCAGATTAACACTATGATTTAACACAATGTATTATGCACATTGGAGGCTGATAGCCTGCTCAGTAGCACTCTCATGTTTGCACTTGCTATAGCTAATGTATGTTTCATAATTAATGTGGTAACAATTTATTTATGTGAAAAATGCTGCAAGTAGCATGGTGTCCTGGTGATAGCTCTCTGATCAAGCTCATAGTCAGTCTCTGTGAAATCTGAATGTACAAAGATGTGAAAGAGCATCACTGCAACAACGAGAAATATGACAAAATGAGAAAAAAATAAAATACTATATAATATTTATGTATGTTTTCATTTGCTTGGTAGGAAAGGGTGAGCACAGGTCTATTCAGTTGGTTGCAATTTGCAACCTCACCATCTGCTGCCATTTTAATCCTACACACTTGACCTTTAAGACAAGTACAGCATAACTGAATGATGACCATGCATAACGAGTAGTCTCTTTGTATTCTGGCTTTTACTTTAAATTTCCTGAACATGTCCTTATACAATCTCGCTGAACAACAGTCTGATCATACTTACAGCAAAAGTTCTCCAATAATGAGTGCATAATAAATGTTGGGTTTTACATTTGGGATTCCAACACACTAAATATACAGCAGGCTTGTTATTTGTGGTATCTCACACTGAGCCGTGCTTCGTTGAGATGCATCATTATCACGATACACTTAAAAATCATAATGAGCTTTGTGGCTTTTTAATAATAAATGCATATGTGCTGTCCAAGCAGTACAAGTCAAATGAATGCATACATGAAAAAAAAGATTTAAGAAAAAACATGAAATACCACTCAAAGAAGTGAATTATAATCTCAACACCCATGTTGTAGGGAATTTTTTTAACTAAAACATATCTTTGGACAATCAATATACTCGTTCGGCTGGTAAACTGAGGTTGAAAAATAACTGATTCCTGATATGAAAAGGGTTTTATAAGATGCAGTTTCATCAGTTAGTCGTCGAACACAAACCCATGGTCCTGTGTTTCCAGGGTCCTACATTCTACAACATGGAGTAGGCAATGGGTCTATCAGAGCATTTTCAGTGAAAACATTTGCTGTGGCTCAAAACTTTGATTACAACAGATGACAGTGTGCTCAAAAGCCAAAACAATGAGCTAAAATAAACCAAAAAGCTTGGAGAGCCTGGGTTAACTGCAGATCTGGCTCTGTGTTTATCTCTATGAGGGAACTGTGTTGCTGTTAAGCTGAGATTTTCTCTGCAAAGACTGCTAACTCATGTGTTCTGCTTTAACATTTCAAGTTCACACCTCCTGTGTATTAAAAGCATTTCCCAGCATCAATTAAAATCTAACACCTGAACCACCTTCTCTGTTCAAGCCCTATTTTCTGATTTATACTGATAGGATGGGTGTATTTTTTACCATAAAACCTTGCCTAGTGCAGCTGTAATTTTGATGACTTTAAATAAAATCTTGGATCAGTCCTTTGAAGCCTTTCCTGTGTCCACTTTGGCAAAGCTGTGACTGTAAATAATGCAGTTTGCAGCAGCAGAGCCCACCATGCCCCCATTTACTGGCCAGGCATTTGATACAAGGCCGTTTTCTGTGACTAAAAGCACTGGATCTCACTTCATCTGTCTCTCTTTTCCAATCTCTTGCTGTTCTTCCTTTCCTCTCTGATTGTTTTCCTCCAGCACTCATGTCGTCGCTCACTCTGCCTGCCTCTCTCTCTCTCTCTCTCTTTAATCGCTCTCCACCTCGATCTCTTTTCTTTTATCTCTCCATCTTTCTCCTATTTTTGGTCCCAGATGCATCAATAATTCATGTCTTTGCATGGACCTTCTGATGAGAGAGCTATCAACAAGAGCTATCAGGGTCATCAGACTTCACCTGAGCTTCTACCTGTCACACACAAGGATGCACGCAAATGCACACACACACACACACACACACACCACATGCATATTGTAAATCTACAACACAAGCAGGAGATCATGCACACACACTCCTGCCCACTGGGGAAGGTAGGCAGGCGGTGAAGTCACATTTTTCACCACATGGCTGCAAGTGAAAAACATTATATTCAGAAACAGTCATGCTGAATACATTAAGCACCACAAAAAACACCTTTTTTTTCACTTGTTTAGTTTGTCATCCTGAACTCTGTGCTAATTCTTCACTTTAACTTGACAACACAGTGTCAAACATGTAACTATGGTGCCACAAGGCCTTGGATTTCTCCGTAACATTTTAAAGCCAAATATTGCTAAAGACTTTCAAAGAATTTCATAACAATATTAATAGTGAAATACTGCAAGAAAACATTGAACGTTGTGTGTATTAGAGCAGAGTTCCTGACAGAAATATAGAGGCAAACAAGGGCTGTAACTTAGTTTGATCTTTGCCAATAACTTTAGCCTTCAAGAGCCATTGCCTATCTTGTGAGATGAGCTTGTGCTACAAGGCTACAAGGAAAGATACTCTAAGAATAAGCTCAGCTCGAGGCCAAGCTGGGCTCACTTGCCAGATCATAGTCAAAGAAAAGAACAATTTGTGGGCTGTCTGACTTTTCAAGGATACAAAATGTTTGAAGTTAGATATTTTAAACTGGAGTTACTAGCAGATAAAATGCAATTATAAGATGAATATTTCCCTGAAACATAAGCTGGTCAAATGATGCAATGTTACATCACATTGTGCAAATAGATTTATGCCAGCAGTAAAAAAAATGGCAAACGAACATTATAAAACATCAGTATGAATAATTGCTAACTTTTTTTCGACATAATTGTGGGATCTTTGGTTGGCAGAGCCAGAAGTGAACTCTTGAATAATACAAAAAGGTATTTGTTATAAGCCAAGCAATCATTTATACCCAAAACAACTATGTTCTTCCATTGACTGTGTTGGAGCACATCAATTTCGATAAAAACTGAAAAAAAAAACCCCACAAAATACATCATGCGCCACTGGATACAATGGCTGGCATTGTATTCAGTGGCTCCATGAGGGATTTTGTGCCCTATGAAAAGATATCACATTGGGCATAACAAAAGTCATACTAACCCTGCTCGTAACCACATCTCCTGAACCTCATCAATTCAAAGCTTTAAATACTCAACCTATAAAGGTTTGTCACTCTCCCACAGTCCAATACTTACTGTCAACACTGTGCAGACAGGCATGCAACAGTCTACATACAATGGAATTCACAATTTGATGCAAGTCTAACATGTTTTTTAAGAAATATGCAGAAGGCACTTGAAGAATGTCCTCTTTCTGTAGAGTGTACATTAGGTATATTATTTATGTGCTTAGTTCTTTTTTTTTTTCTTTTGTCATTTAAATGCCCTGCAATTATGCCAATTGAAATGTCATTCAACACAATGCTGCTCACCTTCATCAGCTGGTAGCAGGGCTGATTCAGGAGTACACACAGGGCTGCTGAGTCTGAACTAAAGCTGCATCTGTGGGACCTGGCACTGTGGGCAGCAGGGAAAGAAAATTTAGTTAGTGAATAGTTAGCTTATAGTTGACTTTTAGTTTGTTTGAATGTCTGAAATGTCGACTAAAAGAGGAGTGAAACGTAAACACTCTCAATAACCAAGGAAGAAATTAAGTATTTCATGGTGGGAACGCAACAGAAGCCTATTTCATTGTAGCCAAAACTGATTAATTTCCACCGCTTGTAGTCTGAACCCACCTTTCTTTTAAAAGAATGGGTTAATTTACTATCGCCTTTTCCTCTCACTCTCTTTCCTGTTTTTCTCGCACATTTCTTTCAGTTTTTGGTGGGCGGAATTGGCTTTCATATGAGACGATATTCAGGTCCTATCAAGGGGCAAACTCTCCACTTCCGCATTGAAGCCAACCAGGAAGTGAAAAAACTTGCAATTCCTCGACTGGCCGCTTGAGGCTGGCTCCAAAAGGGAGCAAATTCCCATTGGAGCCCATGTTA
>JAQMCX010000036.1:1251746-1281706 GCA_029814765.1 Acanthurus leucopareius | reverse complement strand
GCTTCACTTTTGCTCTGGCAGAAACCAATGGGTGACGTCACGGAGGGTTTGTCCAGTGTTTTATACAGTCAATGGGTCCTATGCGTTGCCTCCTAACCTCATCTTAAGCAATTCCTTGCTGGCTAACAGCGTTTGCGCCTTGTTTTGGGGCAGGACTGAACCATATGATGAAAATAGATAGGGGTGTGAGAGAGACTCTCTGAATGTTTTTTGTCTGCTTGCTCATCTGCTTTTTAACCAACCAAGAAAATTAAAGAAAAAAAACCCCATGTTTAATACTCCTTTACTGATTATATGTCAATAATTTATTGATTCAAGAGAAATTTTAATGTTCTAATATTTTAGGAACCTTGTTAGTCACAGGTCCACAGAACCATATAGACACCTCTGTGGTCGTTAACTTACTTTTATGTCAGGGCAGCCATGGTGGCTGTGTTGGCCCATGAGCAAAATTGCTATGCTGTAACTTACTGGCCCACAACATGAAAGCTTTAGTTTTTTTAGACCAACTGTTCTTTCTGTTTAAACCGCATACAGTGTTTGCTCAAAGAAGTCCTAGAATTGACCGAAGATTTCGACCATCCTATAGCTATGAGTTAATTTAGTGATTGTTTCATCACCTGAGGGAAGGGCTGGGGTCACTGATCACTGCTGCACAGTGTATTTCATTGGACCTACTGTAATATATGCATAAATTAGCAAAGCAGCTAGCAGACTTTATCTGTACACATTGCTTAACAAATTAGGTGAATTATTTATAGCCTACTCTTTCTTACTCACCTTAGGTTTAAGTGACTGCATCTCTCAGCAGAGCACCATGGTAGAATTTAAGCCTGCATGAATGGTTTTTTCATCCTTACATTGTTAAAATGAGCAGCTAATGTGTGGAATATTAGCGAAAGCAACAAGTTAGCAAACTGTGAAGTCTGCTAACAACCAATATTTTTGTTGCTGTTTACTCAAATGCTTTCCATTATGGAAGGTGCAAGGTCAATTATCCTGGCACAACAAAATAAAAGTTTGTATCTTTCATAATATAAACATATGCACAATAAAATATGAATAAAAACTTGTAAGACTGAGGTATAGAGATATTTACATACATACATAAATATACATCCCTATACCCAGGACAATATACTGTGGTGAATTTTTTTTTTTTTTGCATCTGGAGGCGTGTAAACAGCTGCAAAAAGATATGGATGTAAGTAACATCACTTTAAAAGGTTTTTAAAAAAGGTAATGTGAAAAATATGGATAATTTAATGGCTTTATTGATCTAGTGTGATGGACTGGACACTCCCAATAGACTCTCCAGTCACACATTGGAAGACATTTTTTTTCTGAATGATCTGATTCTCTCCTGTTTGTAACTGTTACTTATAGTACAAGCTCTCAAAGCCTCTCTTAGCCTGGTGGCTAAGCTGAGGGGGTCAAAAGCTCACCCCCCAGCTTGTGATCAGTCAGGCCATCCAAAAGCAAAAATTGATCGGGGTGAATTGTTTTTAGGCAAAAAGTCTGAGTAAAACCTTATGCAGTCAGTACACTAAAACTGCAGAGTGAGAGGAAAACATGGTGAGAGGGGCAGAGAGGGAGAGAGCAGCAACCAGGAATATCAGGACTTAAGGCTGCATGAGTTACAGCTCAGCACAGCTCAGCGAATGAGTTACTGTTATGCAAGAGCTCAGTCAGCCCAGCTGGAGATCAGAGAGAGAGAGAGAGAGAGCAGCGAGCCGAGGGAGCACGAGTGAACGAGTGGAGGGACAGAGAGGAGAGAGGGCTGGAGAGAAAACGACAGCAAGTGAGCAGAGAGCAAGCAGGCTACAGCTGGATCTACCATACACACACACACACACACACACGATATCATACACACTCCCTCACTTTTGCTCTTTCTCTGTCGTACCCTCTTGCAGCACAGCAGCATCATGAGTGGCAACACAGAGGGGATTTTCCTCTCTCCATCAAGGGAGTGAGGAGAGAAGAAGAAGACGAAGAGGACAGTCGGGAAGAAAAAAGAAGACTGAGGAAGAAGTGAGAGAACAGGTGAGGAGAAGAAAGTAGAGGAGGAGGACAGAGAAGAAGGAAGGGAAGCACTAAACTTTCCTCTTCAGGATCTTTTGAACTCATACTGAACCTCACCATGAGGCTATGAATCCCTCTTCTTTCCTCTGACAGAGCTTTTCTTCAATACCTGACCACATGTCTCTGGAAGTGGGATCCATCGCTCAAAGCACAGGCATGCACCTCTGGATGCTTCTGTGCCTTCTGCTCTGTGCTCTGGTCCTTGCCAGCGGCTCCACTCTGAGCCCTGAGGACTCGCAGAACAACAGTGCCATATCGCTGCTGGAGAACTGGACCGGCACAACAATCCAGCTGCAGCCAGACCTGCAGACTGAAGCACAGACACAGACAGAAGCACAGACAGACGCCCTTACAGACGCACCAACCGAGAGGACCACCAGCAACTATACAGGTTAGTTTTTATGTCTAATTACCATCTGTGTAATGATCAATGACGATTTCTTTTTGTGTGCAAAAAGTTTGCATGTCTGGAAAGCAGAAGTCGAATTTAAACCAAAGCAAAACTTTTAATTGTTTAAATCCAAGAGTTTGAAACAAACTTTTCATTGTCAAGTTCGAGAAAGTGTTTGGTAGATGTTCTTTACCCTCTGTTCAAAACAAAACATGATATTGCCTGTAATTAGAGACCTATTCTGTGATTAGAGCTGGGGCGATTCACTGAAATGCTCAAATAGTTAACTGACTGAAAAGAAATGTCATCTCCTCGATAGCTGCTTGTCATTTTTAAGCAAAAATGCCTAAAAATCCCTTGTTTCGGCTTCTCAACTGTAAATACTTGCAAACTGTCTTATACTTCTAAGATAGTAAATTGAGTCTCTTTGGGGTTTAGACCGGTGTTTAAACATGAAGGATATTCAGTTATGTTGATTTGACTTGAACTAAGCAACCAGTGCAGGAGTTCTTGTCATTTTCACAGACTGGAGCAATGACCAAAAATGTTGACTCCAGAGAATACAGATTGTTATACAGTATAGAGATGATAGATATGTAGAAATCACAGAATCAAACTTTTGATGTAAAATTAGCAGTTGCTATACATATAATCACAAGTCATGTTGTTAGATCTTTTACTGGCATTAGAATTGCCAGCAAAAATTAAATGAGTAATTATAACAAGTGTTTAGCCTCATAAACGGTCCCTTATGTGTCAAAGTCTGTATCCTCTCTGATACTTATTCTTAAACTATAGCAATAATCACAGAAAGCAGCCTATATAGATATATATTTATTTTAATGTCAGCACTTAAGAAAGAAATAGGCTTTGAAGACCTCTGTGTCTCTTTTTCTACGGATATATTCGCACATTCAACTATCTTAGATGCAGCTGTGTTGGACAGGATGACTTCAGTCTTCAGAAAAGAAAATCCTGCATGCGTGCCCGCGGTAGACACCAAAATTTATTAGCCTTCTGAACCTCCCTCTGGACCCTCATCAGGAGCATCTTGATGAAGGGGGGGCCAGAGGGACCAAAACATCAAAAAAGATCAATACATTTTGTTGCATGCAGATTTTTTCCTCTGAAGAGTAAAACCTTCTGTGTTTGACATTTTATCTAAAAACTGTCCTCAGTGAGGTTCCTTGAATTTCAGTGTTTTCATGGACTTGTTTAAAGAAGGCTTGCAGTGGTTTTTGCTCAAGCTAAAAAACTCCACTCTTTGGTTTTTATCCACACATCATGAAGAGCTATGAATAAAACTAAAAAACACATGTTGATTTTCCCCTCAAGAAGGAGAGAGAGAGTTTCAAGTGCTCAAGTAACATGTGTATGCTGTAATGTGTGTGTGTGTTTGTGTTTACCTGCGTGGCACTGGGAGTGTTTGTGCACCTGTGATTCTCTGTTCTGCTCTTGATCAATAGTTAGTCAATTTGTGTTTGCTTGTAAGCAACTTTGCAGTTTGAGATGCATGTGCATGGTGGTCAATTGAGTGCATGTTTTTGTTCATGAATGAGAGAACGTTTCTGGAGTGGATTATTTTGAGAGTTAAACATTATGCATGCATTATTTTGTATTATGTCACTATGTCAAGCAACTAAACAGTAATTAAGAACAAATCTGTGTTTATGTCTGTTTTTTGTGCTCCACTGAGAATGCAGAAGTGTGAGTGCATAAAAGCAAATGAGCACTTTTAGTCTGTAAATGTGCGTGTGTGTGTGTGAGAGAGAGAGAGAGTTATTAAAGTATAAAGTGCTTATTCCTGCTCCGTCAGAGACAGAGCTGTTATGAAACGAGCAACTGTGTTGTTTATTCTCTAAACCTTTAAGAAGATTGGTGTCGTTTGGGCAGAGTGGGTCCATTTCCTATGTGTGTGTGTGTGTGTGTGCGTGTGTGTGAGAGAGAGAGTGAGAGTGTGTGTATTATGAGTGTATTAGGCACGTGATGTTTGCATTTTGTCATCTGCTGTAGGCTATTTGCACACACGTGAGGAAAAAGCAGCGAATAAGGGACATAGGAATAAATGGTGGAAAACAAAAGAGAGAGAGAGAGAAGAACACTGGAAGAAAATAAAAGAAGACAGAATACGTGACAGCAATTCTGAAGGAATAAAAAAAAGGAGTGAGAAACAAAGTGACAAAAGGAGAAAAAGTAATTAGTAGAAAAAGAGACATAAATGAGGCATAGGCTGAAGAAAATACACAGAGAGAGACATATAGACAAAGGAGGAAAGGAAAGAGAGAGAGAGGAAATGGACAGAGGGAGAGGAGGAGGAGGAGGAGGAGGAGAGAAAGCAGCTCATGCTCTAGTGGAGGTGAAGTCAAGCGAGCAGCGCTGCAGCTTTTTCTTCAGGCTGAGCTGCTCCAGCCTGGACGTACAGAACTGCCTTTAACTGCATCACCTGGTATCTCACAAACACACACACACACACGCGCACACACGCACACATAAAGGCACACACAAGTGATCAGCTGGCTTGCACCATTGTACCACATGCATGAATTACGCCACACCAGAGCTCTTGTGCAAGAGAGCGTCCAAAAATTCTAAATCCTGGAGGTGTGATTAACATCAGCGTTCCCAAAACCAGAGTGCGTGTGCGTGTGTGTGTGTGTGTGTGTCTTTGTTTGTTACAGCATAAACTACAAATTCCACGTATCATAGCATATAAGGGAAATCCTTGTTTAGTTCACTTTTCCACCACATTTGAAGCCTATTTGATCGTCAGGTCTGAGTTAAAGCAGAAATATTGTATTTATGTTTGGACATTTTAGCCATTCTAGTTTCAGCTTCCTGAATATAAATCCAGTCTCAGATCTCATTTATAAGACAAAAATAAATCCAATTAAATATAGAATGCTTTTGTACATGCAGAGCTTTTGAACACCGAAGTTTTTATAAAGCAGTCAAATCATAACCACTCAAGGAAGACAAAGCTTTTTGTGCAGCTTTATTTGTAGCAGTGCTTCCCAGTCCCTTTGTTCAGGGGCCTATCAGATAAACTCAAATACACTTTCATCATCACCTGTTGTCATGTTGCTGATTTGAGGTGATTTTAATTAATCTAGATGTAATTAAAAAAATACTAACTGTATAAAGTGGATATCGCTGCAATTTTCAGTACATACAATTTGAACCTGCAATTTTCATGTTTGCTTTTGGTTAAGTTTGCGAAGCTTGAGAAGAAACAGTAAGAATTCGTTTCATTAAAAACAACAATCTAACACATCTCCTGCATCAAGAGAACATTAGCAGGAAAGAAATGAATTTTTTTATTCTTATTCATATATAACAATATAAAGAACACTTCAAGAAACAACATCCTTGGCTCATCTTTATGTTTGTCACTAGTGACATCTAGCCTCCAAAAATCTGTAACCAGTTTCCCTGATTTGGGATTTTTTGCTAGCAGCTAAGTCTAACCAAATATTGAAGCCTAACTAAGACATAAAGTACACATTAACTGTAGTTCTCTCTTAATACTGTTAATGTAAATAGTTGAAGTACTGGATGTTTATTTTAACATTAATGACACTTAAACTCCTTAAATTCAAAAACCCATGTGACAACCATCCGTGTCCTCCCTTCACATTTTGAATTGCTTCTCTGAGTCATTTTAGCTACCTGGTTAGTTAATAAGCAGCACGGTGGATCAGTGAATCAACATGTAGGTTAAGAACCAAATGTGTAAAAACTTAAGAAAAATACAACATGTATTGTTTTTTGTATTAAATCACAGAAGTTGACAATGCTTGTTCAATGTCAAATCTTAGAGGGGTTATAGGTCACAGGTCAGACACAATCTAACATCCTTCTCCCTACGGATATCTGTTTGCTAAATCCACTGTTTTACAATCGATCAAACCGGCGAAGCAGATGTGTGAGGGTTTTGTGCACGGAGCCTTGGAGCAGTGGATCAAACCAGAGCTTTCAGACTCCATCAATACGAGCCGTGACTCATTATGCAGCTCATCCAGGAATCTTTTCTGTCGGCTGTTCCTGGAAGTAAATTGATCAGAGTTCTTCTATTGATTAACTCGTCCTCAGGTGCTCCTCCTTTGTACATCAGAATGCATCTATACACTTGTAGCCTATGTTTAAATTCAATGTTTTAATAGTGTCTGAAACTCCACTTTTGTTTTAATGTCCATGTAAATTTCCTTTTTTCTCTCTTTGTTCTTCATCTTACAACTGGATGAAATAGACTATTTCTTAACCCAGATTTCAGTCTGGCTGTCTCTGTAATATCATGCAATATTCAATAGTCTTTGTGCTATATGTGACCTTACACACCAGATGGAATGTTTCACATATCCATAGGATATGGTTCACATGTCCAACTGGGAAACATCCTATGGACAGCATTTGGGAGGGTCGATTGTTTAAAAAAAGCTGGAAGGTGGCTGGATGAATGCACTGTCTGTCACACAATACTCATACTCTTGCCAAAGGAGCCGAACAAAAACTTTTTTTCTATCAAGAAAAGCCCTCAGTGCCTTTCTTTGCTCTTCTTTTAGTAAGTAAATGTTGTCCAGTTCTAATAGAACTGCCACTATTGCAGCATCCATGCTAACCTCTTTGACGACAGATATTTTTTACAAGCTTGTAGCCACTTCTCACTTTCATCAAAACTTAACCACACTCCGCAAAGGACGCTGATTGGTCCGATCATATTCTGACTGGATACAAAGCCAATCCGGCTGAAGCTTTTCAAGATGGACCTGCGAGATTTCAGACTTGGAATTGGACCTCCAAATGCATTTTTCAAAAGATTAGTTTTCAGTGGTTTGTAGATTAAACACATGGAAAAAGCTATGTTTGAGAAAATTCTCCCGTATGACTTCCTATTAGGAAAATCTGGCAGGCTGCTAATGAGCAGCACTCATTTAAGTCTTAGAAATTCGGTAAGCCTTCACATTATCACGGTAACACACCCTATTAACCTCTGCAGAGTTTGTAAGAGTTAATGTAAGTGTTAATCCTTAAATGAGACCCATATCAGTTACTTAGTAGGCAATCTGCCTCTTAATCTATCCAAACAGGAGTTTACAGTGAATCCTCATGTCTGTGGTGTTATTTTCCTCTGTAACAAGTTTTTTTTTTTATTCACTCTAAATACACTTTTGATAAAACTTTATGCATTAATTGTCAAGACAGTCTCTCTTCTTTTGTTACATTCCTACCAAAGGGAAGCACTGGGGGATAAAATAAGTGCTACAGAGACCAATTAAGCAGTCAGACATCACAACCAAGTCCCTGTAGTTCTAATCGGATAAATATTCCAAAAGAATCTAGTGTCTTCAACAATAAGGATACTAGCGTTCAGTTTTAAATACAGCATCTACCCCAGGATGACAATAAGCTGCTTATTCCTCTCTCTGCATCTCTTCAGATAGGATCGAGTGCCAAAAGCCTAAAACGTAAATGTGAAATGTTTCAATGCCTTTAATCTGGTTAACTGACAGGTAAAGCCAATTACCTTTGTCTATTCCAGGCTATTTGTAGTGCAAGAAATCCTTTTAATGACATGCTAACCCCACAAATACAGGAGTACACACTTACTGGTAGCAGGCAGAGTCCAGTTAGTCCAGTGTATTTTGAAGCTAAGAACGTCTGTTAGAGATTTTTGTGCATTAGGGGCCATGCTAGAAACCTTCTTTTACTCATATATTTCACATTATCTCTGCAGAGTATTTTAATTCCATTCTCATATATAGAAGAGCCAAATAAGTGTATTTTAACACTTAATTTTCACTTATTATTCTTTTTTTCCAAAGGTGTCTTTTGTGAAAACAGCAAAAAACACAGCAGCAGATTTAAACTTTAACACAGGCAATGTTTGGATGTCACATATGATTCATATCATGTACATACAAGGGCACACACACACATACGCACAAGCAGTGCCAGGGGTATTTCTGTCTTCGACACAAACTATCGTCACTCCTGAGCCCTACAGGCTTGGCGAGTCTCAGACAAAGAGTTCCTTCTGTCTTCTGCCTGTCAATCCAATATGGCTGCTGGCAGTGACTCAACTTCATTATTACCTTCCCACGGCTTTAAACTAGCACCGCTCGCTGAACAAAGTCGCTGAGGGAGAGTCTGAAATTAGCTTCTCTCTGCTCTGATGGGTGAAGCTGGATGGCAACAACTTAAAGGGCAGAGGAATGAAAGTGAGGAGGCAGTGAAGACAAACACACCTCCTAAAAACCTCATCCAAATTGATTTTTGGAAATCTGTCACTTCAAGAAACAAACTTTGCCTCATTAATCAAAGCAACAGTTTGACAGCTTGGGAAATACATTTAATTTTTTTTCCTTGTCAATACATATATCACATATCACCTCATGCTCTCCCATCTGTAGCCTACAATAGAAATGTAGCTGGAGCTACCCTAACCCTAACCCGGTTAGCCTAGCTTAGCACAAAGGCTGGAAATGGGGAAACAGCTAACCTGGCCCTGTAAAACATCTTTCCTATTTTTGATCCCTTTGGTTTTGGATTAATCAGACATTTTTGTTAGCATTAAAGATGTTGGTAGGTAGAGTTTGTTACATTTTGGGTGGAGTCAGGCTAGCTGTTCCCCATCTTAGCATCCAAATATGCGAGCGGTATTGATCTTCTTATTTTAACTTTTTTACTTTGAGTGATAAATGTATCTGTAGCAGTGCTCATTCTAATTAAAATCTTTTTTAAAAACTATTGCCTTTTAAAAACATAAATGTCCTGAAAGCTAACAGACATCCCCATCAGATGCTCTGGTCTTGTCAGGTTATCTTTTGCTATTGCATCTGCTATAAATGACAAAACCTTTTGAATACTTCTGACTTCATTTCATACTTATTCAAAATGTATCACACTGACAACAAAAATCTGGCTTAACATGTAGAAAAAGAAAAGTAAAATTTGAGATTTCTTGACTCCATGTAATGCTACTTTGATGAAGGCTCTTAGTTTTAATATGCTCGTTATTCTGTGCCAAAAATGTTTTTTTGTTTTGTTTTAATGACATCCAGTGTAATCAAGCTCAGTAAAATCTGTTGAAGGTTTAAAGATCAGTGTTACTGCTTTCTGGCATGTCAGTGAGGTTAACCAGAAGATCAGTGATTTCTGTAGCTTAAAATCAGCCTTACTGTTCTCTCCCTGTTTAACTGGACAGATTGTGCTCAAACTGATCCAGCCAATTAAAGGTTTACGATTATGTTTCAGCCTCTGCCTTTGGTTTCTGCTCCCAAAAAAATTATCTCTAAAAATGTGACTATAATAATGTCCTGGGTCACTGTATCTCACTCTGCTAGCATCTGGGACTCACTGGACACAAACACCGCTGCAATGCAAAGGCAGACATGCATGTCTTTATGTGTTTGAACAGGAACACACACATTACACAATCAGAGTAAGAGCTAGGGGGATTAGGTAATCTGTTGTGATACCACGCATCAGTGAGGTGCCACAGAAATAGATACACTGATGGACACAGAGAGGCTTGATGTTTGTTTGAGGGCAGATCACAGAAAGCTGGAGCAGCTGGAGCAAAGGGACCAAAAACCACTCAAGAAGAGGAAGAAACAGACAGGAACACCAAAGTGAACGAGATGAAGCTAGTCAGTCGTCAGCCAAGAATGCCATCTTTCATTAGCGTCTGGTAAAGTCTGATTCAGATGAAATTTATTTTTAACCATTGTTTGTCGAGAGGAAACTGACCAAGCATGGAGGAGGGAGAGTTTTCTCTTGGACTGTTTTGCTCCTGTCTAACTTTGAGATGCAGGGTTGTTTTCTTTCTAATCTTACTCCCAATCTCTAAATTTAGTTTGTTGCCTTCTCTCAAAAAAGGGGAGGCAGTCTACTACATTCCCAGAAAAAAGTTCTCGAGATAAAAAGAGGATTTTAATACAGACTGTGTTTCACTCGTGTCAACTAAAAGTAGTTTTGCACATACTGAAGACACACTGACGAAGACTTATTTAGCATATCAAACTGAGGGATGCTAGCATTAAAGCTGCACCGATCAAGACATTTATTTTTAAAACAAACCAAATGTGAAGGGGTTTTGTTTTATTTGAACACAGACAAAATGTCTCTAATTCTGCAGTTTCCTGCAAATCTATGGATAATCAAATATTATTTCCTTTGCAATAAATGGAAATTGTAAAAATTTTACACGTCAAGATCAGCCTAATCATAGAGGCTATGTACATTTTTCAACTAAGAAGCAAAGGTCTCAGACAAGCAGGGACAGGCCAACATGAGAATCACATTAAGTAACATTATGGGAAGTGTAGGCTCCAATGGGAAGCAATGGAGCTTCATCAATATGAGGGCTACAAGTCTGGATGCTGGTATCTCAGGATCTCAGGATGAGGTGCCAATGAAGTAACGACCAGTTAAGTTAAGCGCAAGATAAGATAAGTTAAGCTTAGATGAGGCCTTAAATATTTAGTTTATAAAGTAGAAAAGTTAAAAAAGGAGTAAAGGACCTTACAGTGTGTGTGTTTAGGCATGACATGTCACTGTGCAGAAAACTATGTGTTTTCCTGCAGGTGTGTATGCCATGGTTGCATTTTGTGAGTGTGCGTGTTTGTTCTGTTCACTCTTTCTGTGCATGTGAATGTGTATGTGTGTGTGTGTGTGTTTGAATCTTTAATGCAGAGAGCCTAATCTTTATTTAATCACAAACTATTCCGAGTGCTTCCCTGACAGAAACATGTGAGGAGGGTTTTAGAGAAGAATACAGCACAGTGGATGTTTGGTTGTCAGTGTTGGGTTGCCAGGTTTGGAGGTCTAGAAATGTATTGGCACCCCACTTGCACTTGAACGCTTTGATTGGCAACCCACAGTTTCCACGATGACAGAGGAGCTTTCTGAATGGAGCCAAAGAAACTGGAAAAGAGCAAATAGATGGTAGAGTCAACAAAGCCATACACACCCACACTCGCGCACACACACACACACACACACACACACGGAGGACTAATTTAGTGTTACCTATGTGTGTGAAAGAAACTGGACATCAGCAAAGATTTTAAACACATGCACAAATACTTAGGAGTCAGTTTTTTTAGTCTCCTGCTATTGTCATATGAATGTTGGCGCGCACACACACACACACACACACACACACACACACACATCCACAACTTAGCTAGCAGTCATCTTAAGCAAAGTCAAATCAGCATCAAACCAAAACCAACACAAATTTTTAATCTTTTCAGTATTAATACATTTATTTTATTGACGCTGGGATTCACTGGGGTCATTCTGTTTATCCACCCCACACTGGTTCACACTGGTTCACCCCACACTGTCACTGCTCTTCCTCTCTGTTTACCATAGCATGTAGACTTGCAGGGAGGTGGATATTAACTAAGTCTCTCAGGGTTGTAGTGGCAGATGACAAGTTTCCTGTTGTGGTGTGGCAGCAGCCACCAAAAAAATACACGGCAGCTAGAATCTTAAAACAGAGTGTCACGTAATATGTTCAATATTTTATTTGCTGTTATTGAGGTACAGGCTTTTTCTTTGGCAGGCAAATGCATGTGTATTTTTGTGTGTGTTCCTGTGTGTGTAAGCTTAGGTGCATTTGAAATTTTAGTCCTATGATTTTGTAGAAGTTTCCTGACAAGTACTGCACATCAACAGCACATGCATTAGCTCCTATTCTGTTAAAAAGAGTTTATTGACCCAGATATTATTATCTGCTTGGCCGAGACAGACAGGGATGAACTATAGATGGGCAGAAATACAACTCAAAATCATTGCTGTATTGCTCCATGTCTGCTGGATATGCTAATAGGCAACTGCTTTCTAGAACATCATTGCAACTTAAAAAATAAGTGACTATATGAGAGTGTTTACAGCACATTTAACGGCATGTAGAAGAAAAACACAATACGACTAGCAACATACTGCACATGACATGTAGCTACCTTTATCTTCCTTTTAACCCTTTAAGAGTAACAAACTATCAACAATATGTATTGTTAACCTAAGATTTCTACTCTAAGGCTCCTCTTTATTTATTCCACTGCATATATAAAATGCTACACTACAAAGCCCAAGTAAAGCCCAATAAAAATAACACTGAAATTTAATTTGCTATCTAATTATCAATATCCCCATGGGAACGGGACACTGATAACTGTGCTGTTCTGCACCACG
The DNA here is from genome assembly GCA_029814765.1 of Acanthurus leucopareius. Lineage (NCBI taxonomy): Eukaryota > Metazoa > Chordata > Actinopteri > Acanthuriformes > Acanthuridae > Acanthurus > Acanthurus leucopareius. The sequence continues at coordinate 1,269,030 of JAQMCX010000036.1, read as the reverse complement.
TGAGGTTTTATAATAGATCATTATAGGACAGCTCCTGCTACTGATAAACTGACCACATTAATTTTAGATGATTATTCAAACCACCAGGTCTTAATTAAACAGTATCATATTTCCTTTATTCAAATACAAATTTCATCTACAGATTTGCATCTCTCAAACACAAATGAGTGGATTATTACAGTTTCTTCCAACAGCAACTGCTTTGTTGCACTGAAAAAAAGGAAAGGAGCTTATCTTTGTTGTATAAGAAAAATTACGCTTCTACTGTTCAATCTTTATTCAAACAACATTTAACTGTCTATCTTTTTACTGCGTGGTGTGTAGAGAAACACAATATCTTTTATTAGGAATAGTGCTGGATTTAGCCTTCCTGAAAAGCAGAGTTAATAAATCATTTAAATAATTAATGTCCTTTTCATGGCTTTATGTCTTACTAGTAAATTACAGTAGCTTTATGTGCATGTCAGCTTCTATACAGAGGAGGAATTGAAACATTCAATCATTTTACCAAACTGTTAACTTTTAATATTAAATATTTTATTTGAATACAGAAAAGAACATTCAGGCCAGCGTTTCTGATGGTTAGACGTTTGGATTAGGGCCAATCAACATCTCTGCTAGTAACTTCAGCCTCAGCTGAGGGATTAAGCTTACCTTGTCAAAAAGTACTTATTCTTTTTGGAGACAGGTTTAAATGGGATCTTATGGAGCTATCGGAAACTCTTTTTAAGCTTTTAACTAAGGTGGTGGCTGCACGCTACACACACATACTCACAGAGAGTGATAGCATCAGTTAAAGGTCTCTAAGGGGAAACAGAATAGCTTTACGTTTCCCCTTTATAAAAGTCAGCTTGTCCTTGTTTCACTGTACTGTACCCATTATTCACGTGTCTGCTGTGTGTGCCTTGCTCTGTGTGTGTGTGTGTTGGGGGGGGGATGCTGTCATCTTCACACAGGATCACGGGATCCTCTCCCTTTCTGTGTCTACCGCTGCAGAAATCCCCCCATCTGTCGCTCCTAATCAGCAGAGAGCAGCTTGCATGTTCACAGGGTCTTAGAGTGGGATGTCATCTCTCTCTCTCTCTCTCCATCCCTCGCACACACACACACACACATACACATGCAGACCACACTGATACTGACACAGCAAAGCAAACTGCAGCATCACGTGCCCTTCTGGTCATTACTCATTAAAACATCACAGCTAGAGCTCTTCAAATCTGCACTAATCATGATGTTCATATTACCAATGAAGAAAATACTGTTTGTAAAGTAAGGTTTTCTCTCTTGGTGACTTATCCACAGGAGCGTGTTAAGCCTATTGTTGTGTTTATTTGGCCCCCAGCTTTACTGTTTTGGTTTGTTCCTTACTGCTCTCATTGAGCTCTACAGCCACAATGAACAGCTGCTTTCAGAGAAATAAGCCTCGGAACAACACCTGCACAGAAAACAAATGGCACGTGGAAAAGGCTCTTAATTGCCTGGGGAACATAGCACAGCATCCAGAAGCTAAAGTGCCGGATAATTTCCTCTAGAGTTGGTTAAGAATGAACCAGAGCTAAAAGTACAGTGACTGCTGGAGGGCTGAGGGTTCACAACATGACTCAAATAAATGCAAATTTCTCTTCACATCTGTAAGACTGTAAAAAGGAAAATTTCTGGTAACATGTTTATAATGCTTTTTTTCCCTAAATTTCTGCTTACGGCTTGTTACACTGCTCCCACTGAAACTAAGCAAAGAAAAAACTCTAATAATGTAGATTTAAAGTTGTTTACAACTAATTTTGACATGTGAAATCTAGTTAAGCAAAGTTTTCATAGTTGGTTTAATTAGTTTTGGTATATTTTTGCTTCGGTTTGTTCAGGACACATATACACTGAATCACTCATCAGTTCCTCCTGTAATTAAGTCAGGCGGGCTTTGTGTAGATTCTGTTAGGCAGCTATCTGCAATCAACATAGGCAAAATGAGCATTCAAGTGAAATTTACTGTAATTTTTAACCAATGTGATTTGTTGGAGAAACATATTTTCTTAAATTAATGCGTAATACACTGATCTTAACATAGTATGAATCACTGAAGTGAGTTTTAAAAGCTAGAAATTTAAGCAGCTGGCTGAGTAATTGCTGAGTCATCAGCAGTGATCAGTGACCCTGTGAACTCACTGCAGATATCATATTGTCATCATGTGGTATGGTGCAGAGATGAACTATGCCTTTTTTCTGTTTAAGTAAGATCCTCTTTGGATGGCAACTCACGAATTACATGAGATTTCCGGAGAGCCTCAGAAATCCCTGCAGCCCAATCTAACAATAGCTACTGTATCACAAGACCTCTCGGAGGAATTTGCGTATTGTAGCATGAGGAAGATAAAAATAGTACTTTCTGTTTTTACACTCTCCTTATCTCTCTGTGTCTATCTATCCAATGTAACTGCTAATCTCAGGCTCTCAGCATAGATGGCAGACATTTAAGACCAAATGTGTTTGTGTTTGACAAGAAAAGAGAGAGTAGAAAGGGAAAACAAAGACAGGAAAGAATGGGATAGAGAGGCTCACTGAAACAAAATAAAAGTGGCACTTAGAAAGAGCAATGTACAGTTTTACAAAAGGCTGCAATGGAATCGGATGCAATCAAACTTTTCAGAATAAAAGTAAAGCCTGCATGGGAAGCATAATCCAACAATGGTCAACAATGATACACAGACCTGGATGTAACTAAAAGAGGCAAGAAGATGATCAAATCTTGATAAAACCTGAATAACTCTACTAATGTTGTGTTCATGTAAAACTCAGAGATTACAAGTTAACACCCATTTTCTGTCATTTGTTAGAAAAGAACCAGGAAAATGTTTAAGGTACACAATAGTGGTAGAGCAACTACTTGGAAATTACCTTATTTCCCGTCTTGCTGAGAGTTAGATGAGAAGATCAACACCATGCTTATGCCTGTATGTTGAAAGGGAAGCTGGAGGCAGCAGCCTCTAGCAGATTTCCTATAGAGTGGTGCCAAACTTATCAACATTTCTCTTAAAGCTCTAATGATTAAAAAAATGTGGTTCTTTTCTATCTATGTCCCTTGTTCTTAAACAGATGTTTGGTCCAGGGTTATGAAATGACCTCCTGTTTTGTGTCCTCTGTCCTCAGGTCTCTCATGCATCCCTGTCCTGCCACCACGTCGGGGTTCCTTTTACGTAGACAGTGGCACAGGCGTGTCGATCGGCAGCGTGTTGACCTTCTGGTGCAGAGAGGGATACCAGTTGGTCGGCAGCGATAAAATCTACTGCAGTGTCAGGAATGGCAAACCACAGTGGAGCAACTACCTGCCTGTCTGTGAAGGTAAATGGGTTTAAAGTGGTATATTTGAGAAAAATCCTGCAGATTTTCAGCTTCACTTTAAAATACTCTTGTTTCAAACACTTATAGTGTTGTCTAGGAATCTGTGGATGAATTATATTTTATTAAAAAGGTAAATCCTTCCTCCGTCAGCGATCCCCAGACCTGAGGACCGTGGTCTGAGAGTTGCAGTGTTGGCTTCAGTGGTGAGTGGTATTGTCATCCTGGCCATGTCCCTGTCCTTCCTCATCTGCTGCCTTCAGGAACGATCCAGTCGGGACCGAGCCAAGAAGGAGGGACGGAGCAGGTACGACTAGAATGAGGGTCGTCAAAAGTAAGGGCTTACCATACAAAATACATAATCGTGTTTAAGAAAAGTCCTCTTTTAAAAAGGTTTCTATTAAAGTTTTAAACTCTCAACAAGAGAGAAAATCTATTGGCTGGAGTTTGGAGGTAAGTCTCTGATCAGGGTGCAAATTAGGAGAAAACTGCTCTACCAATTTCAGAGCAGATCCTGGGCAGCTGGTAACTGGTAGAGCAGTCATCTTGTCAAACAAAGGTCATGAGAGCTGTTAATTGGATGCCGGGAGATGAAGGGAGTTTGCACATTATGACTTTGTAAAGATACATATTCCTCTATTCCCCAAATGTTCCCCCAGTATATGAGGACCATTGAGCCAATAAAGTTCTCTCCTACTCAGGCGTAGAGAGAAGCGCTCGGCCCGTCGCAGCGAGTGTTGGCTAGAGAGGGAAGAAGGTGAATGGGAAGCTTTCCCTCCTCCCAAGATCTTCCACCTCTCCCAGAGGATGAACCCCCGTCTGGCTCCAGACAGCCCCCTCTACCTGACTGGAGGACTCAGTGGATATGAGAACAGAGGATACCAGAGGTAAACTGCAGCTTTCACATCACAGAGTGCTAAATACATCATGAAGGTGTGCGCTTCATGAACTGTAGTATAAGTCAAAAGTAAGGAGCATAAAGTTGTACCAACAGTGAGCAGCTGTATGTCCCACTGTTAATCTAAAGTTAATAATGCAGTGCCTGTTTTGTTTGCCATCAGTATTGAATACTCAGCTCTATTCACCGCACCAGTATTCTTCAAAATACCTTTTAAGTGTGAGCTCACATGAAAACAAAAAAAGAAATTGTTTGGTCTCAAGTCTGTTTCCTCTGTCAGTGAGTCCATTAAATATCAAGTGAATTTAAAGGGAACATCTGATATGATGCCAAACAGAAAAAAGTGATTTAGATCTGTTTCCATTACCAGTCTAAAGTATATAAAATAATTTTTTCAAGTATGATTGATTCAAAAAGTGGCTGTTTAGGCTACATCACACATGGTGTTAATAAACAAAGTAGTAAAAGTAGAGATTGCAAATTAGAAAAACTTGATGTTTAAGAATTTCCCATAATTCTCAAAAAGAAGAAATAAAAGCGGTCACCTTGCACATCCAAACAGTATTAATCCACTGCTGAAAGTAGTCCCCAACAAACGGATTGTTTTCATTCAAACTATGTGTTTAGACCTGCACTTGTTTTCTCTGTGTTTCACACAGGAGTCAGGAGAGTTTGCTGAAGGCCTCCATGCCTGGACTCTACCGCTCTGAGTCACAGCTCTACCCACACGTTGTCCTGCAGAGGGTACCGACTCCAACAGCTCCCTCTGCCCCTTCTGCCCCATCTGCTCCGTCCGCCCCCCTCTATCTCCACTTACCCTCCTCCTCGTCCGCTGCCTCCTCACCTGCCCACACAACCACCCACAGCCAGCCTCACATCATGGCACAGTATCCTACACCAACATACCCGCCCAACCCCAACACGGCTGTGCCCGCCTACCCCCACCCGACACCAGCACCTATCTACCCAAACCCCAACCCAACACCGCAGCGGCCATGGCAGTAGCTACATCTTCCACCGTCCATGTTTTAAATCAGACAAAAAAAAGGTGTGAAAATGGAGTTGCAGCCAGTGTGAAAGCTCCCCCTTTGCTGCATGCTTGCTGAACATTTCCAACATTTTGGACTCAACAGGAGCTGAACACTGGAATTTTTCTTGAAGTGTTACTGATTTGCTGCTGCTGCTGCTGCACTCTCTGCAAGAGGAGTTCTTTGGAGAAAGTCTTGCATTACTTTAGCCGTCAGAAATTACAAGAGAACTTCTAGTAACCTGTCAACAAGGGAACACAGGAAGTTTTTCTTTTAAGTGTGACATAACCTGGTTCATAATGGACTTTGACTGTGGCCGCCAGTGTTTAGGCAGCTCAAATATTTCAGATTAGCTGATTTTTTAATAGGTTATTGTCAAGAAAAGGATCCCGATCACCCTTTCTGAGGTCTTAACACTGTAACTTAATTTAATCAGATGTTATTTAGAAAGAGACAGAGGAGGAGGGTGATAGATGATTTTATGTATAGGTAGATAGATAAAGATAGATATTTACAGCATATTTTTATTTTTGCTTTAAAATTAAAAAACCTAACAAACTTTTGAAATCTCACATGTGATGTAATGAAAGTTTTCACTTTGTAGCTCTTGTTAACATGTCCCTGTATTTTACCGCACTGTGTACAGAAAATAGACTGTCAACAGGGTTTTTATGGGTAGCAAATACACTGTGATTAAAACACCGCTGTTGCTGCAGCTGCTCAATGCACCCTATTGTTTTCTTTTGTATGCTTGAATTTTACTGTGATTGTTTTAATAGATTCTTTCTCGCCAAAATTGTTGAAAATTTTATTTTGTTTGCATCCTTTTGTCTGTCTGTACCGATGCAGTGCAGTCTGTCACATAATTCTTTCATCACAAAAGCTTGTTTTATGAATGATGATTTGATTGCAAAAGTATTCTACAGTCATTCAGGGCCCCCTTTAAGAATGTGTAGATACATACATAACTAATTATGGACTGAAAATTTGATTTGGTTTAATAAATCAGTGCAAATAATCCATATCACCACAACTTTAATTGAAAAACTTAAGGCCTGATTTGAGTCCTCAATTAGTTCAGACAGTAAGATGTCAGAAAGTCATGAAAAATTGATTTCCCACTTGAAGAGGAGCCTTTGTGTGATGTAACAAGGGTTTTTTAAGTAAGTTAAGTAAACATAAGGAAGTCAGACACACTGCAAGACTGCTGCTTTGTCTCTGATGCACTGGGAAATGCACAGAAATGCACTAATATGTAATGGTGAAGCAGAAAGGTGAAGAAACTTATTAAGCCTATTGACCTATAACTTCTGATTTACATGAATTGTCTGAGTGACTGCAGTTGTGTAGCAAATGTGAATTTTATTTTCTGATTTCATCATTTTGAAATTTTTTAGTTCAAACCAGTGTAAATGCTCTTTTGTAATGAAAGAACAATAAATAGCCTAATTTTTTAGGATTTTAAGATGCTTGAAAACTCATTAAACTCAGCACAGGCATCAGAGTTGTGAAAATGTACATACATTTAGTAAGGGGCCTTGGCATGGGTTTGACAAAATGACTCGTTAGCGCCCCCCCTAAAAGTTTCAACTCAGTGACACTGGCAAAACATGACATTTCTCTGTACAATGATGCATGAAGACACATGAATCATGTTCAGACTAAAAATCTTTTTGGAACCATAAATTCAGCCATGTAGAATTTGCTGTGTAGTTTTTACGTTATCATTCAAATTCATTTATAACTTTCATTGTATGTTTGTCTCTATTTTGGCAAATAAATTATGACTCACAGTACATAGTTTTACGAGGTGGAGAGCATCTGCAACCATATCTGTACAAAAACATAAAAATGGACAATTCACTTGATGATTTGTATTTTTTTTCTTTTTGTAAATTTAATGGAACCAGAGTCGGGATGCATTACCACCTCCTACTGTAACAGAGCACTAAAGAAACTTAATGATTCATGCAAACGTGTGCAGGGTGTAGCCTACAAGACAGCTTACTTTATTTTTAATAACATTTTATTTTTTATAACAGGACTTGTATAGACACACTAACAAATCTGTACTCAACATTTTTGAAGGGGAGCAGTTGACTGCTTTTTTCTTGCACAATTATAATATCTTTTTTGTTAATAATTAACTATTGTTGTATTATAGTAAGATTGCCCTGTAAGCTTGAATAAAGAGACCCTTTTTTAGTTGAACAGTTTTCTGTGTGTTTTAAATATGTGCTATTCTGTCAGAAGAGAGGACAGGAGGAAATAGATAAAGGAAGAGACAAAAGAGGAGGCATTGGGACCTAATTCATCATAGTCTCATGACAGTTGAAAATGAGAAGATGACCTCATTTGCCTGCAGGGCGACACTGACAAGAGGAAGACAGAGTGGTTTGTCTGTTCACACTGAACTTGAGTGACACCTAAATAAAAGATTACTTCAATGGGACGTGTTGTGCTACGTGGGTTGGATGGTTGACATAGTTGCAAATAGATCAGATAAAGGATGCTGTCTGTGAGCTAATAAACAGATCATTCAGTGACACTGATCGCGAGTGGAAAATTGATATGGAAACAGGCCATGTCTTTGTAAAAATCAAGTTATTAAGTTATTAAAATCATGCATCATTAGTCTGGTATTGCAATAATATGGAAACTGATATATTACATCTAGCTTTAGTGTTAGAATTTCACTCAAAAGAATTTCTATCCACAAAAAACAACAAACAAAAACAAAAATTAAATAAGTTCAAACAATATTTTTTTTATTATGTTAGGGCTGCAGAGGTCAATCTGAACACTACACTACACAAACAAATTAAATCTTTCCAAAAAAATGTAAGAAGAAATCTAAAAAGTTTTAATGCCAAAACCTTCTAGAATCTTGTATTTTAAATCAGTAAAATATAAAACAGATAAATACATTGAATTAAATAGATGATATATCAAAGAGTCAAAAGAGTAACTGCTTTTGCTTAAAAAGGAGGGATGGACGCCACTTTCAAACAACTGCTTGTAAAAATGACTAAGAAATTGCCCCTGTTAAACTCTGATAATAAAAATGAAAGAAAAAAAGAAAAAAAGACAGGAAGAAAGAAAAAAGGAAAAATTTTTATTTGCTGTTTTGGTTAAACATGAGCACTAATTACAGTAGGAGACCACAAGCACAATCTTCATGGAAAAGAAAATACAGTAAAATCAGGCACTAAACAAACAGCTAGAAATGGAAATCATCTGTGATGCAAATGCATATGTACAACAGATATTTTTGCATATCAGGGTGGAGAATCGACGCCTCATTTTCTCTGCACTATAGAAAGTTTTGCGTTTGTTTTTGCATGCTCTGGGGGTGAAGGGGGCTCTAACTGTATAAGTTCGCAAAAACTAACAAGGCTGCAAGAGAGACAATCAGAAAAAGAGGACACACAAGGAGGTAAGTTGGAGTTTTGTGTTTGGCTTTATTTTTTTCCCCTCAAGAAAACTAAATTGAGAAAAGAGCATTTTGTGCATGTTTCATGAGTAAAACAAACAATTATGATGGCTTCAGAGGAATACTTCTCTCAAAACTTTATTAAAATTAAATTTATTTTTAAAAGCAAAAGCATTTTAAAGCAATTCATGAGACATGGCCATAGAGAGGCCATTTTACTTTGACTTAAATCAAAATTTACATGGCAAACAATTGATTTTTGAAAATTTGATTTAGACTTATAGATGTTTGAGATGTATCAACCTGTTCAATGTGTATCTTAAATTACGATGATAAGTCTTTGTGGAAATTTAGAGACCTTATATCTGTATTTTTATATTTACATAAATAAGACCAACTAATAGGGTAGATTCACCAAAAGTAAACACTACACATAATTTGTTACATACTTGAAGTTGTATCCGTGCAGATTGTTTTGGTTGTATTTGCCCAGGTTTTGAGATTTATGTTCGAAAGCTTTGAAAAATCACATTTAGAGTAAGAATTGAAAAGCAACATCTCTTTTCAGAAACAGTTACTCTAATAACTGCACATATTTTACCTTTGTGGTGCACTGGGAGCATCTGGTCAAAGTCTGAAAATACCCTCAAAGCTCAGCAGGGATGCTGCAATGTTGATGACTCTCGATGTGCGCAAAGCCTCCTTCACTTCCAAAAATAATTCTCTCAATTTCAACAAGAGCCTGATGAAACATAGACAGAAACAACGGCATGAGAAAGCTTTAAAGTAGTGCAATTTTACACCTTAACATAAAACTTCAGGGGTCCGTAGGAGTCTGACACATGGATGAAGTCAAGTGGTGACAGTTCTTCTCTTTGATTTGGCAGGATTGGTGCAGGTGGGACACTGTTTCAGAGATCACCAGCATACCAGTGTCTCCTCCCAAGATTTTCGCCAATATTACCATGTCAAAACCCAGTGGTATTGCTTCCATCTTTGTGGAATGCAGTTGCAGAGGGTTGATTGGTAACACCTCGACTGTCATTGACACTTTAATCCTGATCACAGGGGGGTTGGCTAACGTTGCTGTGCTTTGGCTATTTTATCGGGAGAGGAAATCACTGTCTGCCTCACAGGTTTTTCATGAATGAATGAATAAATGAATGAATGAATGAATTCAGTGAACAGCTTAAGAATGTACAGTCTTGCCCAAGATAGCCCTCAAAAACCTAAAAAAAAAAATCAGCATTCTAACAAAAGTCATAAACTGCAGTTCGTCAGCTCTTCAGTGGTATCACATATGTCTTGATTTGACAGGATGATGTTATAAAAAAAATGGCTGTAAATTGCCGAGAGTCAGTGTTAGGGTTAAGTTTATCCATTCTCAAAACAAAGCAAATGTGAAATTCCGACTTTAATATGGTCAATACTGAAACTTAAGGTCCTCCTAAATCAAATAATGTATTACACTTGTTGCTGGCTACTAGAATAGATTAACATCATGCCAAACTCAAACTCTAAATTTTGGGTATAGACTCTTTCTACTCTCTCATGTTAATGCAAAAGGAACCAATGAGAACCACAGACTGGGCACAAAAAGTGAGCTTGAATGAAGAGTTAATAACAAAACAAAAACTGTGGGAGCACAAAATAATGCAAGAAAATTCAAAAACTAAAATAAAACAACACACCACAGCAGGTAAAAATAAGGCACATGGACACAGAAACAAATAGCAGAGACAAGATTGAGAACAAAGACAGAACCAGGGAACAGAAGAACTGACAAAGAGGAAACACACAGTCTACCTATACACTGAGAGTAGTGAGACACAGGTGATGTAATCAACACAGGTGAAACCCATCAAGGCAGGATATGTAATTACAAGAGTGGGAAACTTGACAGGACATGGGAAAATGAAAGAGACAAGACAAGGGTTAACAAATAAAAAAGGAAGTACATGACAATACACACTAGGAGAAACAAAAAAAAGCTAAAATAACGGGACAGCACATGACATTATCATTATTACAACTGAGTGCCTCAGCTCCACCAAGGAGGTGCAGCCAAGGAAAAGGATGGCTGGCTTGTTCTTTGAGTCAAGTTTTTAGTCACCTTTCGACGATACAAAGTCATTAAAAGTGAATCGATAAAAAAATATGTATATCAAAGAAAAAAAGACTAAAAACACAACTTAACTAAAACACAATTCTCTTTTCATGCTATTTTTAAAGTTAAATCTGCTCAACCTAACCCCGTTCCCCAACGTTTGTCTTTAAGGTTCTAGGTGTGAATCTTGTTGCAATGGATCTTATCTACCTGTCTGTGGTCCCTGTCGATATGTTTTATGACATTCCACAAAATCAGGGAGCCAATCAATCAGGTAAACACACTTTTGATACAAAGCTAACCACTGCAGTTGCATACAAGACCCTCGTCACTATAATCTCAAGGGCCAGTCAGGATTAACATTTTTCAAACTAAAATTTTTGCACAATCATTTCTAAGTATTATTGTTAACTTTAGTAATTTGGTCTTCAACTTTGCAACTTTGATCAATATGACAGTCACGTTAGTGCTTACTAAATTAGAGTGCAAAAAAGAGGACTTTAGGCTGTGGTTCGTTTTCACCTTTTTTTACAACACTGCCACCAAATAGAGTATTCAAGAAGAAACATGGTTTGGACTCAGTTGTGAGACAGGCATCTGAGGGGCATAAAAAGTAGGTAACTTTTGGTTCCGTTAGCAACTGAGGTAGCAAGCTTGCTATATGCAAGTAAGCAAGTACGCTAGCTTAGTGACTTGTCATTGTTGGCTAGCACTAGCTTTTTTCTAGCAAGTCATATGCAGAAACTCCCTAGCTAACATTACAGTAATTCACCAAGTAGCTTCACAAGTACTCACCATGACACCAGACTATATTCTGAAGATGCAATATGTTCTCAATTAGGTAATCACATATCAAAACTGTATCAGGGCCCCCGACATCATTTTTAGTGCATGGGTGCCCTTTTAGTGCATAAGTGCAAAGTACAAAGCCTTCCTGCTAAAAAGCCTGTTATCACATGGCTAACCATGTGACATGGTCACTATTTTCAGCACATTTTTTAATTAAATAGTTCAGTTTTTTTGAAGAATTGTACAATATACTTATAGATTCTCAGAGTCCTACCCACTGTGGATGACAGTTTGCACCCTGCATGTCAAAGCAGAGAATTGTATGGACACCAACTGTGTAGCCCCACTTGAAGAAAGACCTTCTGAAATTAATTATGTTAGTGTAAGTGTGTGCAATAGTTTCAGTGCTTAACTTTTAGCTGTTGGAAAGCCAAGCCCAGTTTGGCATTACATTTTCATAGAACTTAAGTATTCCTAAACATAATTGCACCAATGTTATGCTGTTTGGGTTGAACTTGCAGAGGTTTATGGAGCAGAAACTAAAATTTCAGTAAATTAGAGTGATTGTGCCAGCAATGATGGAATTTTCTCCTGTCTTTGAACTTAGTGCTTTTTACTGTCTGTTTATTTCCTGTTTGGCAAATTGGCACCATTGTATGATAAATTAGCTGATTTTTGGCTTTCTTTTTGGCCTTTATCCTGTGAAATGTCCTTGTCTGTTATTTCTTGTCAATTCCCCATGATCTAAATGCGATTTGTAACCATGAGTTAAATTACTGAGGAGCCTAATTTATATTTAATTTCCCTGCCCTTCTGTTGTCAATCATGTCCAAATTTCTAAAGAATTTTCAAATGTGACTACAAAAGCAAAGTCCAACCCCGTAATTGCCTGTTCACCAGATGTTTCAGCCTCTGTTTTATAACCTGTTTCAGCCACTGACGAGGAAGAATCTAGCACTAGGAAGCAAGCCCAGGCAGCAGAGGACATCCTTAGTATGTTCATCCTGATTGGCTGTCCCCTGCTGCTGGCCTGTATGTGTATTGAGCGCTACCTGGCAGTGGTCAGACCCGTGCTGTATTTAACAGTAAGGAAGTCGGAGTACCGATTGGCTGTTTGCACTGTTGTGTGGTTTGTCACCTTGTGCTTCTGTCTGGCAACAGGTAAGCATTGGGTGCAGATAATGAAATACAATTTATCAACTAGACAGATCTGAAAGATAACTCCAGTGAGCCAAGATGCAGTAAATACCCCACAAAATGGCCAAGGGCAAAGGGCACTTCTTAAATGCATAATAGAAACTCGCAACAAAATGTTGCATAATTAAAAAATAAAATGACAGTGGTGAAATATAAAATAAACTGCTCTAAATTATTAAATTAATTCTCACTTAACTACAAAAAACATCATTATTAAAGAATTTGGATTTTAAAATGGTACTTTTTTCCGCTTAGAAGTAATATTCGTGAAGATTGGACTATTTTTTATTGAATATTAGGTCTTCAGAATAATCCTTCCACAGTGTGTTTAATATTTGCTTTTGCTCTTATTTTTAGGATAAAATCTTTTTAAAAAAGTGACCGAGATATTTCAGAGAGTAACCTCCCTCTAAAGTAAAACCTTTTCTTTAATTACCATTTTAATGTCTTTTTTACAGGTATGTTGAGTGATATAACCATCATAATAATGCCTGTTGCCTTCATCAACTCCTTCCTCTTCATTCTAATGCTGGGCTGCCTTGTGTGTATCATCTGGTCACTGCAGCAGCAAAGCCCTGCCCACAATGCATCTGGTAACCCAGCCCGCTCTGAGTCACCCCTAAAGAGACAGGCAGTGGTCAATGTGTTGGCTGTGGTGGTGCCTACTGTGCTGTCTTACCTTCCAGTCCTGGGAATGGTTCTTCTCTACTTGTACATGTGTAAAACATATGTCTTTGTGAATTATGCTATATGTACTGTTTTTGAGTTAGCCCAGATATTCCCCAAATTCGGTGTGCTCATAGGTCCTCTATTCTATCTCTCCAAGGCAAGGCAATTGTGTTCATTTAGTAGAACAGGAAAGAGATTTATTGATAATAGACAGGGCTAAAATCAGAATTGTGATATTGGCATCAATATCAGTAAACAGTGGTTGTGACTTGTTTTTATCTTTTACAATCATTAAACATAGAAAGCAAAATTTTAAATCAGTCTTTTTGGTCAGATTTCTGCCCTTCTTGCTCCAAGATGTTATTTTTCCAAGTAAGAATGTTGCTGACAAAGAATTCTGTTGGGTCAAGACTTGCTTATCGTTGACTGATCATGGTATCTTTGATTGCTCAGTTTTCCATCCATATTCCCACTCTTGACTGACACTAGCTTACCCCCCAAGTAGCACTTCATTGTGTGTTGTGCCAATGTTTAAGTGTTAACTTAATGGTTTACCTTACTGAATACATGAGCTGCTGTCAGTCATGCATGTAGTAATATCACTGCAGCAAATATTGCTGGGCATTTAAGAAGCAAAAATAAAAACTGTAACATTAGTTATATGTTGTCATTAGTCATAAACCTGGCAGGCCAGAGAAAAAACGCATCAGATCCTGACTGATCCATTTGGCATTTTGAATGATTCCGTAAATGATGTTGCTGTGTTTTCTGCTTTCTGCTCTTCATCTCTTTTAATAACAAGATGTATTTATTGTTTCAGGATGATTGTTGCAGGATTAAATAAATTGAAGTGTTATCAGTGCAACTTTTACTACCGAAAAAAATTTAATTTTCTAACTGTTAATAACATGATGTTGACCAAATGGAAAAGGTGAAGCTGTACTACAAGGACAGTGCAACACCCAGTCTACAGCACACACACTGAAAGCTGTCTTGTACCTCTAAACATTTTCATGTTCACAAAACGCAACTGTTTTTAGCAGATGTAATCTGTAAGGTATGGGACAATTCTTTCTTTGAAAAATATTACAACATCATCAGCATAGCGTCAAATTTTGGCTAAAGAATCATGGAACTTGACAGCTACTGCTTTTCCTAATTCCATTCAAATTCTAACTACTGTAGCCAACTTTTCAAATGTTTCTAAAATCTTATTTAATTAAGATTATATTTTTTTTAATTATATTTTTTGCAATTAATCCATAATTAAAGATCTCGGGGGGGCACTGCACTATCAAAGAACAGCCTGCAAGATGATACAAGGCATGCAAAGTCCCTTTGTTCTTAAACAGATTCGCTCGAAAGGATTTGCTTTCATGTTCTAATTTTTTTTTTTCTTATTTAATTTTTTACACGTCTTAGGCTCTATAAAATAAGTTTACCTCTGAATTTTTCATGGCATAACAAATAAAATTGACCTATAGTCATGTTCATTAAAAATAAGGAAACTTGTTTTTAGTTTAAAACATTTTCTAAGTGATCATGACAGGGATTTCCACTTCCTGCATATTTGACTTGAATTGTATTTTAAAGGCTTACAACTCTCTAATATAAATAATTAGATAAGAAATTATGAAATCAATACAAACACTGCGTAGAAAAAATGTGGGACTGTGTCTGATCTTGTGGCCCTTGATGAGTGGGATGAAGCCCCTTATAAGGCAGTGTATGTCCATTTTATCTTAGCATTGTTTCAATCAGGAAAGACATTTTATTAAGAAGAAAAAGGTAAGCACTTGTAACATTTAGTAATGTGAAATATTTCTTATAAATGATCAGTATTTTTAGCTATTTCCCACAATATGGTACATGAATTTTTATATATATTTTTTCTCTAAAATAGAGAACATGGGGGATGAGGGGTCAGTTTCACGGAAATGGATCTTTTATTTCATTTAAAAACAAATTTAAGTCAAATTTGTTATGGACTGTTGCAGACCTGGAAGTTGACTTGCAGAAGCCTGAAAAACTTAAATAAAACGATACAGTAATTTGAAATATCACATATTAATAAATATTTATTATATATTGAGCATATCGGATGTTGCCCAGCCCTTCTTAAAATTACACCTACTTTTAAAAAATGATTTTGAAGTTTTTAGTGAATTAGAAAATGAGGAGCTATGTATGAGATTCCTGCCAACAGTAACAGCTACTCATGATGATATGACGAAACTGAACATGAGAACATAAGAGAGAATTCAGACCTTTTATGAAAAACTGTTTACTTTCAAATACTTCAGCCTCCATTTCCATTTACAGCAGATACATCAACAACAATTCACACATACAAATATCAGACACATGTTGTGTTTTGATAGCAGGGCATGTTCAATATGCTTTAGTGCCCATTTTAAATGGCACTGATGGCAACAGATAATATTGTCCAGTACCAACTATCTTGCTTTTATAGCCGAAAAGTGTGCATGACGGCTTATTTGTGATTGAGCCTTGTCAGAAAAAAACACATTTACAAGGCTACACAATCACAATATACTTTCAAGGTTAAAGGAATCAGTGATATAACCAGGGCTTACATGTTTTGGATGAAGGCCAGTTACAAAGTTTTGAAGTAAACTCACCTTTACATACTCTTACACTAGTAATATGAGTCTATGGTGCATTTCAGGGCTTATTCTGTGACAAAGTTCTATTTACTTTTTAGGTGAACTCTCTTTCCTTAGCTCCTGATGACTTGCAATTACTGGCGTATTTGAAGTTCAGTCTTAGGAAAATAATGAATACACTATGTGATCATTCATGATGGTGGCCTTATGCCTTTCTCAAACCTCAAACCGTCTTGTGGCAGCAGTGCATTGTGACTTAAAGAGAACGCTCTTGTCTCTGCCTCTCCAATGATGAGTTTTCATGGGTTCGAGTTTTGGCTCTTTGTTTGAAAGTTTTAAATCACCACATCATGTTTTGCTAAAAAACACTATTGTATTTGCTGGGATTACACGATTCAGTCAGTTTGCTCTGGCAAAAAAAGTAAAAAAAGCCATCTAACAACAAAACTGTTCCTGAATAGCTGTTTTTTAAAAACAATATTAAGATGCTTCAAAGTGGAGTTTTCTTTGACAGATGCATTTGTGGTAATGGGACATTCAGAAATCGATAAACTGGGATTATAAGACATAACAGCGGTATTAAATTCTGTCCTAAAACATGCTGGCTTGTCACACACTGACAAACATTCACCCATCCATAGTGGACCTTCCATATTTTCTAGGAGTTCAGTGTACAGTACATTACCTTCACAGAACTGTCTGGTGTACAGTAAATATGTGATATGTGAACGCACAGTATAGGCATACAAGGGCTCAGTCCTTAAGTGCACATTCAATATGAAAACAGACACTTGACAAAAAATGAAGAAACACTCCACATTAAGAACCCCTCCAGTCAATAACATGATTTCTCCTAAGGAATACTGTGAATGAGTACTGAATCTTTTTTTGGATGCAGTTCCTCCTTGCAGGCTTGGTATTACATTCCTTTGCTTAAGTGGAAGATTTTTCTAAAATTGAGCTGTCTACATATGAGGGGTGGTGAATAAGTTTTACAAGTACACAGCTCTTGTTACATGCACATGCACTGCAGCTCTTTGAGTGATTATGCAGGAAGGTTGAAGTTAATAACTTTAGTAGTATTTCTTTTCTGGGTAAAAAATTTCAAATTAGCACTGTGCAAAAGGAAATTACCGTATTTTCCGCACTATAAGGCGCACCTAAAAGCCTTTAATTTTCTCAAAAACCGACAGTGCGCCT
>JAQMCX010000036.1:1214320-1251646 GCA_029814765.1 Acanthurus leucopareius | reverse complement strand
TTGAAATTCCCTTTAGCGCAGCTTCATCTAGTGGATGCATAACGCAACCCCAGCCACTACAGTAGTTTCTATTCTATACGCCTTATAATGCGGTGCGCCCTATATATGAAAACAGTTTTAAAATAGGCCATTCATCGAGGGTGCGCCTTATAATCCGATGCGCCTTATAGTGAGGAAATACGGTAGTCTTCATGAAGTCATTCAGGAACTCTTCCCTAAAATGATGACAGTGAGGATCACATCATGGCTGCTGTGGGACACTTTTTAAGGGTCCAAGATTCTAATTTCTACAAAGAAGGGATCTTAGGTTTGTGAATGTAAGAGATGGCTGTTTCTAAAATATATTTCTTCTATATTTGGCCATTAACTTATCATTCACCCCTCCTATCAGCGTGATTTGTGACAATACAACAATGTGGGAACAAGAAACAAATTTTTATACATACACATAAATAAAAGGACTATGGTGAAGGTTGCATCGAGTGGTTTAACGCTTGAAACTTTGTTCTGTTCCAGCTTCCTTCATCTTACAGAGGAACATTGGGTGAACCTGAGTTTTTCCAACAAGTTGAATGCAGAGCTTGTTTCTATGCCCTCCACTTATCCTGGGACCAAAAGTGTAAACAGGTGTCAATATTCAAGTATTTTTTTTAATTAAAACAGTCCCAAGTAAAGCTTTTCTCCATGTAACCCATTTCCTCTGTACTTTTTGATAGTGTCAGTATCTAGCTGGTAAAATTGGACATCATGTGCCAGATTTTGGACTCTTGAAATTTTAGTGTAAAAACTTTTAGCCATAATTATTGTAGACCGCTATGAAAATTGTAGGTATTATTATAATTTTTACTATTATGTCTTATCTGAATTAATGCATACTTAACATAAAGTAATTCTACGCCAGTCAAAGAGTATGAAGTTCTAAAGTGTGCTGACAAAATCAGACACACTTTCTGAATATTTTTTAAATAGAAAATATATAGACGATAAAATCATCTGGTTTAAATGAGTAACATGAGGTGTGTGGCCCTGACAGCTAAAATCTTCCAAACAGAGTGTAACTGAACCAGTAGAGATGGCGGGAGTGGTGTGCGGCCTGAGGCATCTCTGTATTTGCATATTCAACAATGAGTCTGCAATTCTTAAAAGGGGGGAGATGGGGTAGACATTCTTTTTGGCCTTCTTCAGTACTTACTGGACAAGTTTGGGGAAAATATTACTCAGCAGAGTAATCTTAAATGATTTAAAATATGTCTAGAGCAGATCTTTAAAAAACAGAGTAAAAAAATGGAACAATCATGTTATGAAAAAACTTGTAAGTACCGGAAGGTTTCGCAGATGTCGAAGGTTTGAGGAGTTTCTCTAGCAGCACTGCACATGGCAGGGGTCTGATCCTCCTCAACGCCTTGATCATTCAAGAGGGGCAAACAGCAAATAGAGCATTCTGTGTAAAGTCTGGGTTTGTCCTCTTTGAAAATGCTGAAGTGTCACTGAGGAAGACACTGAATCATCACAGGCTCAGGACACTTTAACCTCACTTTCCTTTGTATGAGATTCAGAGGGGGGAGGGGCAACAAGGTAATCACAGTCATAATAACTCCTACTGAATTAGTTTTTTATCACTTAGACCTTCTTAAGTGTGACATGTTGTGGCCTTTGGTATGAGTCTACTGGGTTCAAATATGCAAGGCCAGATTAGTCGATCACAGAACGAACAGCTAAACGCCAAAGTTCTTGGGAAAAAAAAACAAAAAAAAGGGCACAAGAGCATGTAAGAGGGGCTGAAAGTCTGTGTGCCCTCTAGAAAGGCCAGTGTAAGTCCTCAAAGTCCCCCGATTGACCCATGTTTACATCTGTCTCCAGCAAGCTCATGATGACCGCCATTGCTGCCTCATCGCTGCTGAAGTTGGTCAGCCCTGGCACCACCATGCTGTCCAGGTCTAGCTGGGATGGCCCATCTAGTGAGACACAGCAAAGAAAACACAAAAACCCTGAAAAACTCTGATGTTGTAGATTATCATCTGCATTGATCAAGGCCTATTATTTCATGATAAACTGTTTACATTAACATATTTTTCCTCATTCTGCCTTGTTCACCTAAGGTGCTACAAAAAGGTTTAACAGCAGACTTATAGGGTCCCTTGATCTGAGGTTCATTGCTTTCTTTTCTGCTAGAAAGGCAAATAGTGAATACACACACACACACACAGACACACACGCTCACAGACACACACTCACACACAGATATGTTTAAGCTCCACAATGCAAACTTGACTTTATCCTGTCTTCTTGAAGGATATTTGTATCAGATTTAAGCATTTTAACATTAGCTGTGAAGAAAATAATGTGGATTACAACTGAAAAAATGGATAAAAAACCGTTGAAGATATTTTAAAATTTTGGAATTTATGTACAAATTTTGAGGGCAGACTTGAGGCACATTTTATTCACTGAAATAAAACACTGACACTGAAAACAAACATAAAAGGAAGAGGTTTTAGACTTGGAGTAACTAATGGATGCTTTTCAAACATGCTAAAATCAACTGCACTCTGGTATGAATAAAGTTGTACTGATAAAGCTAATTTAGTAGAGTAGTTCTATCACACTTAACATACTCAGAGATATAATTTTTAGCTAGTTAATGTTAACTGATATATGACATTAATACTTCACCTATTTTATGTTGTGAGCATGTGTAATTTATTAAGAAAAGTTATGCGAGAGGGAAATGTGGCACAGAAAATAGATGCACCTTACTTCTGTGAACTAGAAGTCTTCAGTTCACAGAAACAGTATCTAAAGCTGTTATTAACAAATACTAGTTTCAGAGAATCTTTGAATATTTGAGAGTTTCTGTGGTATTTTCAAAAGTGCATTTACATTATGCATACAAACATGAAAATTTAGCTTTGCTACAATGACAAAGGATGTATGACTCATCCCTTACATTTTGTTGAACATAGACCAGTATATTTAATAATGTTGGCTTTTTACTGCTCTATAGGCACTATATTTGCATCGCTTAAGTGGATGATGATTAAGGGCATGGAGCTGTGATTTGTGGGGCTTTAGTTCTTGCCGTTACAAAATGTCAGAAGCATATTTGGAACCTTCGTACCAGTTTCTGGAGTGCAGCAAATTTCTTCTTTCCTGAGATGTAGAGAATAAAACATTGACCTTGGACTAGTTTTATGGTTATCCTTTTGAAAGTACCTGCACTTTCAGAAGTTGCACTGCTAGGTCCTGCTGCTGTTCCCGAGTCAGATTGAGACTGTGATGAAGTGCCTGCAGCCTCCTCTCTGCTGGATGCCTGGAAAAAGTTATAATATATTTAAAACTCTGCACGGGGCATTATGTTTCACCTTTCTCCACTCAGGTGTGTAATTAAATCCAAAACATCCTAAACTTGTAGAAGTAGCCAGCGTTCTAAAGTATGCATTTTTCTCTTTATATCAGGATTTGGAGCATCTTACATAAAGAGACTCTGCAAAGACTTGTGAGCATGCTATAGTGGAAGCACAACTCAAGTCTTAATTTAAATAAATTGAAATATTATACTGTATGTGAAATTGTTTAATCTAATTGTTACATCAGGTTGTAAACTCATGTGCAACCTGCTTCCTAGGCCTTATTCTTGCAGCACCTGGTGTACATATCCTTTATGCATAAGTAATGTATGTTCAGCTGAACAAACCGCTTTTTGCAGGGTCTCATGGTTCTGCAATGTGTTGTTCCTTTACAAAGTGATGTGCTGTGTCAAGACACACTCAATGGTACACAAGTAGAAATGACTATATACTGGAGATGCTATCCAGAATTTCAAGCAATTTTCAACAGGGTTTGAGTCAACAGTGACTTCACAGTCTTGTGTGTACATGGAGCAGGAGGCTCATTATGCAGCCCTGGGGAGCTCTAGTGTTAGGGCTCATTCAGATCTAATTAGGCATTGCAGTGAAACACAAGTTTGGCCAGTCATGTGATTGGCCGATCAGCCAAGCAGAGCTGAACAACAGAGCCTCAAGGGAATGCGAAGACTTAATTTGTACATGAAAATGGGCCAACACTCCAACATCACTGCACAAACATGCAGCTATTGCAGCAACGCCTGAATTTTTATGTAACGGCGTTAAATGATGAAGGTGGAAGAGGTGGGTTTTCCTGGCTAATTACCACCTGAGGTCTGTCCACCAGGAAGTCATGAATCAACATGCCCAGTCAGGTGTTTAATCTCTGTTCCTTAAGTTTTGTAGAAATGGTTGTCCAGTGTGATGACTAGTGAGGTGAAGATGAAATTCTTGACCAGTTTTTGGAGTACTTCATCACAAAAAGTGAATGCCAATGAGCAGTAGTCAATTTAAAGCTGTTTTTACCTTCCTCTGTGTTTGCCTTGTTTTTTCTTCTAATGTTAAGATGGATGCAGACATGGACTGAGAAATCAGTGTTGATCTATTTAATCTTTTCCTCAATCATCTCTCAGATATTCATATATGAAAACTTTAGCTGGTCAGGTAGGAGTCAGCAAGAGGAAAAATCAGACAGTGGTGAACTATTCTTTTCTCTATTCTCATTAGCGACCTTAGTCACATTTTAATGATTGTCAAGTATTACTTATAAGACATATAACTAATACTTAAAAATATACATATAATGAAGAGCATAAATTGGCATAAATTAAAAGGAGCTAAGGCAGTGGTAATTGGATTGGTCTGATCCACCAGTCTAATCCCTATGTCACTACACATTTGCATGAAAAAATGATCAGAATGTCAAAACTGTATAAACTCTCTCACCATGCATTTGAATGAAACCACCTTATGGCACTAATATTGACAATAACACAGTAAAAACAATTTCTATAAAGTTTAATGAGATAAAACTCTAAATAAATGGAGCAACATCATGTGTATTTAAATGCATCCTGTGAGATCGCTTATAAATGGAAAGCTCCAAGAATGTGCATTCACACTTGACATTATAATACATATCCACATGCATCTCAAGTTCCCACATATGATTAGATCCCAGTTTCTCACTCTATATGCAAATAAACACCCACATCTTGGTATTTGAAAGGTCAAATACATTAATGTTTTTTAACTGGTGGACCAACAGTACGAGTCAAAACAGAATGACACATTTTTACACAAAGAAAGAAATAACATAATGGATAACATTTGCCAAATTTACCAAAATTATTGTAAATATTAATAAATATGAATCTATCATGAGGAGCGTCTCACAACGTTTAAAAGGCATCTTGTAAAGTAGAAACTCAAAAAAATTTCACTTTTTTTTCAGGAGTTTCAGCTTAGAAGCTTATAAAGGTTATAGTTTACTGTATTGTAAATTGTAACTGTTTGCTATTGTCTGTTTTTCCAATTTTATTCTTTTAAATGGTAAAAAAAAGTGAGTTTAAACAACTTCAAAGGTGGTCTGAGTGATCAGGTTTCTTGATGTGTTGAGGAGGGCTTGGTTCCTGTCACACTTTTACATGAGAGCTGTCAACTTGTAACCTGATCACCTAGGATACATGTTAATAACCAGGTGTGCACAGCCTCTTAGGTTAAGTAAACACTGAAAAGCTAAATGAATATAACCTCAAGGCCTAAAAGCCTCTGGGTTATGGCTTGACTTCATAAAAGCTGACAGAATGAGTGTAAATTGCCTTTAAGTTCATGTGCTGTAATAATGAAGAGGTCACTCACACTCCTGCTGGTTTGTGGGGAAACCAGTGGACCTTTCTCCTGGACTGGAGCAAACGGACTGGGAGCTCCGCTTGACGGCGAGGAGTTCATCCTGCTTAAAGCAAAAGAAAAAATATTACATGATATATTATAAATATTCTTCTAGGATATTAGAGTTAGTATACATATAGAATGCCTTATTTATATCCTATGTGTACTTGCTTCACACTACTCATACATAGAACTGCACTTACACATGCTTATGCCAACTTTTATCCCATTCCTCCATATTTTTCTATCTAGTTCAAACAGTAAGGGAACAGAGCTATTTCTATTTAGTTTTACCTGTAAGTGTCAACAAGCTCATTTGCTATTTGGGTCCCTATGCTGCCTGCGTAGATCATTGTGCCAACACCACTGGAAAGTCCAGGAATTATGGGTATTTGCTTTGTGTCTTCTGTGGAAAGAAAAGAGAGAGGAATTGACCTTCACATCAAGAATAAGTGAATAAAAAAGTAAAATTATAAAAAAAAAAATTAAAAATCCAAAAGACTGATAAATGCGTATATGAAACATATAGTTGGTATTTCTTACCCTGAAGTGCTTTTGAGCTGCCTGCCTCCTCATCTTTTGTGTTACTAGGCCCCCTGTAGGCACAAAGAAGTATTTTTACTGCTTTATAAATAAAAAGGCTGCTGCTGGTTTTATTGAAGTTTTAAAGCCTTGTCATGGCAACTGCAAAGCACAATGTGTATTAAATAAAAAAACAAGGACAAATGTGTTGGAAAACTTGTGTCAGTTAGCTTTGACAAGAGTGTCTTACAAGAAAGAATTGCTTTTGCAGCTGTAAAACATGAACTAAAAACATGAATGGATGAGTTTGTAACACCTCTTTATATGACATTGTGTTTGAACACGTAACCACATCTTTATGAATAAATCAATACTTACGAAATGACCCTGTTTATTGACACGATAAACTCGACTTCTTTGGTCCATGGATTTGTGAAACTAAACCACTGACTTTGGAGTGAAACATAGGAGCCATGTTTTGTTTTGAACTTGTAGCATGATGTTTCAATCTTGTCTTTGCATCGAAGAGCTGCCAAGAGATTGGACACAAGTGTCAACACAAAGTCCAGTTAAAAATGACAAATGTTCCAGTTAGACTCCTTTATCAGAAAAGGGTCACTTCTAACAATGATCTTTTACACACAAAACATTTTCTAACTGCATTTTCAAATACTGGTTTTGCGGTACAATGTTTTAACTAAGTTTTAAATTTGATCAGATATGTGATTCAAGTTGCTGACTGAGGTTGCTTTGCTCCATCACCTTGCCTGTGTTTCTCTGCAAGGTGCTGCAGGTCGTCCTGGTGGAAGTACTCATAACACGACGTGCCGAGAACTTCTTGCGGCAAATAACCGATAATGGCCGTGGCTCTGGGGGAAAAAAGAGGATACAGAAGGTGTTAGTCATGTATTCCTTTCTCTGTCTGTTTAGGATTTTGCCGGTATTACGTGACAATGAAATAAAAGTAAATAATAAATATAAATATTTATTACATTTATTATAGATATAATATAAAAGAGTATCTCCAAGAATAACACTCAGAAATCTTTAAATGTGCAAAACATATCTCGGATACATCAAAATCTGATTATAACCAGAATACTTAAGTACATGTGAATGTATTCCATGACTCACAAGAAGTAAATAAACTGTAATCTTTTTAACTTAACTCAAATCAGGAAACTGACCTTTGATCTACAAAAGTGAATTTGCCATCAATCGCACAGCGGGTGACAAACTCAGCGGGCTTGGCATTAAAAACGTCTTTGGAAGGCTGGTGGGACACATGAGGGAGGAGGCGGCACACCGTCACAAGGCAGGTCAGGTTTGAGGTTTCCTTCTCAGTGTCGCCCTCTGAGTCCAGCTGGCTGCTCGGCCAACTACGCATGTAACCAGTGCAGTGGAGGGTACAGTATCTGTAAGCTTCTGTGGTAACAAAAACGGGTAGTGTGCAAAATTTGAAAAAAAACTAAATGATAATAGATGAACACAAAATAGCACCCATTATTGCCCACAGTACAAAAAGGGCATATTTTCAGCTGTTTCTGTACATGCATGTATGATTGACCGATGTATAATCAATCAATTAAAATTTAATAATATAAACATTAATGCCGATGACAATAACAACAACACTAGCATGTAAACATTTTTCCTAGGTAGTATATGAGAGGTAAAGTCATAAAGGAGAATATTGTGAGACTTGAGGAAGTCATTTTTGCGTTGCAGTAACTAAGATTGACCACTTGGTAGCGACACACTGCCTTTTTTACACCACAATCAGGTTTTGAGAGTGGAATTTGAACTGTCTTTTTTCTTTGTGGTTACACAAGACTGTAACACTGACCTACTTCCTGGCAGGACCACGTTTTTTTAAATTTTGGGAAAAAGTCTTGATCAAACACAGAATTCATGCTACCAGGAAATTACACGAGAAAAAGAGACATTTTAGTGGGTTTAAAAGAAAAAAACAGAACATTGTTTTTTGGTCATCTCTACATTTCTTTGGTTTTTTACAACATTTTGGTAGTTTTCATCATGTCTCATTGGGTTGGAGATTCTCAAAAAAACTTTTTTGCGAGTAAGAGTAATGAAGAGTAATCATGAAATCATTTTTTTTAATTCTGTCCATGGAAATTGAGGTCACATATTGCCATAGAAATAAAGGCTCACCTTCTTGCGCTCAATCTTGCCAACAGGTGGAGGTAGGAGGCAAGGGGTTTACAACCCACCTACAGCCACCCTCATCCACCTCTCTAACAGATCTGATCGCTTCCTTTTTCCCTCCTGGGCAGGCTAGGCAAGGCATTAATTTTCCACTGTACTTGTTTGTTTTTCACTGGTTGCCTGAACAATGACCTCATTGCCAGGAGACACATTTAAATATCCTATTTATCTTTAGATATACATCCTCCTCCTTCTCACGTGTTTGAGCCAAAGAGCCCAGCAGGTTCAGGATTAAACATGACTGCATATACACAGCTGAAGCCTTTCATCTTTTCAAGAAATAACTGTTCCTCTCAGTTGAAGCACTGATCCTTGAGAGCAGCAGATCTGAAAAGGGTCAGCTTGTTTCTCTGTTTATTTGTATTCTAAGTATCTATACTCTGTTATGCTCTATTGTATGTGAAGCCTCTCTCTGAGATTTTACTAGTATTATATTATTGTCAAAAATGGCTTTTAGGATAACAGATCTGCCTCCAGCAGCATTTAAAAAAAAAAAAAGAGAGAGATTCAATTTTATCCCACCTCATCTAAAAGAAGCAGATGAATAGAGCTTACTGCATTGAGCCCATTCAATACTGTCAGCTACATTATTCAACTGATTTGAGATTGTTGGATCAACACAAATAAATCTGGAGGCTGATGGCTGAAATGTTATGTTGACATTTAACCACTTACATGCCAGTGTACAATTAATCAATATTCCACTAGAGTTTAGTTCTTTCAACAACATACAAACCTCTGAAATTTAACAAATATTTAAAAAAGGTCAATTTAATGTCCTTAATTAAGTCCATTTCTCAAGTGAAAAGTACCAAAAAGCATATGTTTTTAATATAACTGAGTGGGATGTAGATGTAAAAACAGCATTTCCCCCACAGTGTTAATGATGTGTCATCATATATTGGGTAGATCTGACTGCTGAATTGGTGACGGGCAACCCTCATATCTTGGACTCCAGTCTGAACCTACCTTTTTTTTTGGAAGTACTGGGCAATGACTGTTTGGTTTCTTGCTTCCCTGCAACCCGACTGTGCTTCATCCTGCAGAAGAAGGATCTCCGGGCTCCGGTGGTCAAGTGGGACGGCCTGACGGGGGCATCTGCCTGGACCTGAGCCCCAGCTGCACACAGAGAGACTATTGTTATACTATTGTTATTGTTATTGGCAAGACAAATAGAGATAATTTTACTTTAGGCTAGCTTCAGCGTAGAGTAGTTCATAAATGGTACAGTGTCCATTTTTGCTGCTTTTATTCTAACCAGACATGGCAACAGACTTACATGCAGCATCAACAAGGCGTTGGCGAGGGCTTAGCTCCGAAGACGCCAGCTGTTCTTTT
Organism: Acanthurus leucopareius; assembly: GCA_029814765.1. Lineage (NCBI taxonomy): Eukaryota > Metazoa > Chordata > Actinopteri > Acanthuriformes > Acanthuridae > Acanthurus > Acanthurus leucopareius. The sequence continues at coordinate 1,241,825 of JAQMCX010000036.1, read as the reverse complement.
ACCTTGTTGATGTCTTTGGGGTGGATGAAATCAAACAAGCTTTGCCCAGTCAGCTCCAACTGTGAACCCAAATGAGACACATCAATTTCTCAACTTTTTACTATCTGTGTTTTCATTAATTGACTTAATTCATGTTAAACGATAAAACTTGAAAACACACTTATTGCACGCTTTTTACTTTCCCTTCAGTTGCTTCCTTGTTGGACTGTTTAATCAGTTGTATTTTCTTTCCTGTGCTTTTAATATCCTAATTATCCTACAGCTCATTGCATCAAATCAAGTCTAAAAGATATCAAGAAAACTCACTTTTTATCCGTTCTACATATGCTAAATATATCCTGACTCAAGAGAAATCTTTGAATAGAATAGGACCACAATGGGAATAGCTTCAGCATGTATCCAGTCATGGTTTACTGGTAAGCCACCAAAAACACATGTTGCCCTGCAGACATGGACTCAGATTTCTGTAGAAGCTTTTCTCTTGCATCTCTCCTAATTTTCATTCCTCTCCACTTGCCTACAGTTTGCCTCAAAGCTGAAAAATGCGGTCAAGAATGTAGAACAGGTGTGGTTGTCATTCTGGTTGCCAAACACTATAAACTGACTTTCATAAAAGGTATAAAAGCTCAGAATGTTGGCCCAGCAGAAAATAACTCCAAAAAAAACATAAACAAAAAACAAACATTTGGCCTTAATTATCAAGTTTTACTCGTAGTATTCCATCAGAGCATTCATCAGAGCTCCAGTAAAAAGTTTTATGTGTTTTTATTTTCTCATAAAATCTGCAGACTCACAAGTTTGTGTCCACAACGACAAAATATGTGAAGATTGTGTTGTAAAGATCTGGTTCCTCAGCCACATACGAATTATGTGCCAACAGCACAGACTGATGCACATGCTGAGAGTAGATGAGGTGGACACTTTAGTATGGGGCAAACAAAAATGCAAGATACAGGATTATTGCAGAAGTCAAAATCATTACTTAATACATGAATAAATTTTAAGTAACATAATCGAAATTAGTTAAAAAATAGAAATGTTAATCTTCAGTCTTTTTCCTGTAGCCAGCTATCAGCTTTAGAGTGTAAGTTTCATTTTTTTTACTTTTTCCAAATGCACCAATTACTTGACAACATAAGTTAAAATAAAATGTGCAGTAACTGATTTTTTGCCACGTGGAAGCAGCACATATAAGCGCTAAACACAATACAGACAATCTTTTTCCTATGGATGCATAACCAGTGTTATTAGCACTGAATATATATATATACATGATAAAATGAAAATGTTAGCTAACACTCGCTTATTCATACATCCATAAGAAAGGAAGCATAAATTAACATTCAGTGGTATTTCTGTCCACCTGATGAACTGAAGGGAACTGAGCCAATACCATTTTTACTTTGCTTCTAACTTTGTTTGGTCTCCAAGGGAAATAATTTACCTTTTAGCTGCGAAATGCTCCACTCTATTCATTAACTAGTCACTAACACTGACTTTCTCTGTGATTCCATGCTGGGCAGGTACAGCTAGCGTAACTGAAAATACTGGTAGGAAACACTAACAAAATTAAAATGGTCAGCTGAAAAACTTGTTTCTCAATCTACACCAGCCAGTGCACATAATTTTACTGTTAATTATTCATAATCCGTAGTGGCATTACTGTATAAATTCCTGTAGTTGTGACAGTAGCTTAAGAATTTCAGCACATTGGCAAATTAGCCAAATGACTTTAAATAAAGATGGACAGCATGTGTTCACTTTCTCCTGCTGTACATTTATAACATTACAACTCATTAGCTATAAATAAAACCAAATTTATCAAACAACTTAATGCTGAAGCATATACTACCATAAGTACATAATAATTTTACTTCCCTTAGTTTTTATTTGGTCCATGTCCGGTTTATCTGCTTATATAGAAGTGGCGGGATTTAGGCCCTTACTACAGCCACCAGGCAGCATTTGAGATGTTTTGGCTTGATTGTAAACCTTATGCTGTTCATCTATTGACAGTTGTTGGGCTAACCAAGTTGTGTAGCTTAAGCTACTTCAAAGTTTTTTGTTTTGTAGGTTTCAAATCATAAGGAAAGACACATTAAGTCACATTCATGTACAAATAAATACTCGCCAGTTTTGTTTTCCTCGAAAAAAAAAAGTGGGCAAAATGCTTTAGCTAACTTTTCTAACAGAAGAGTTCAGGGTTCAGTGGTTTACTTCGGTGGTGCCACTGAAGTAAACCAAAATAAATGATTAAAATTAAATGCAATTGCTAGCTGTTGTAGGTTATAAGGAAAGTCAGTTCCAGCTAGGTAGCTAGCTGGAAGGCTAGCACACAGTGTTTTTAGCTGCGTGTGTTTTCATTTAAGCTAGCTAACCACACAGTCATTTTAATTGCCCCAGTGACATGTTGGGGACATCCCAGACCAGTCATTGCATATACAGTACATGGTCAAAATCATCATACTGTAACAGATAAGAAAGGAAATTCAATGATTGAATAAGATTTTTTTTTTTTTGTAACAATAATAAATAGTGAGATTATTGATTTAATGAGCTTAAATACTAAAGGAAGAGGAAAACAAAGGTGCTGAAAAATAAAGGCCTCAGAAGATAAATTCAGTAAAATGAATCAAGCTTTGTGATTGATTGTGAACTGATTTTAACCAATGATTGGTGGTCAAAGAAAAACACAGCTACTTCATTTTGACAACATTTAAAGGAGACAAATAATGCAAAACAATGGAACAATTACAAGAAGGTTAATTGTTGCTTAGCCTGTAAAGTGAACAGGATAGCCACCAACTCAGCAATCAAATATTAAAGCGAAAAACAACAGCTTAATAAGTGTGTGATGTAGTGGTGCAACTTACCCGGCTAAAGTTGAGGATCTTGGAAACAGACTCAGAGATGAACAGGATTTTTGCGCGGTCACAACTTACAACTAACAGGAAACCATCTGCCGCCTGACACATACGTAGGTAGATAGACAGTTAGATTTGGAGTTATATTGAATTAAAATGTAAATCAAATTAAAATAAAAAGAATTTATTAAATTAATACGGTAAAACATTCAATATATTGTCTCAGTGTTGTTTCAATTGAATTTACAGTGGGTCAAAATTTTAAAGTAATCCTCTACTGTTTTTAATTATCTTTACACAGTGTTTTAACTTTTTTGTAATTTGAAGTTGTAATAGAAAGATAAATATATACAAAAAGAAGACTAGTTGGGGTCGCACATGAGTACCTACCCTGAGCAGAAGGTGCCTGAGGTCATCATGTGGCAGGATGGAAGGCTTGTAGGTGGGGTCTGAAAAAGCACTGCTTGTCCTGGCTGAATACATGGTAGACACAAGCCTTTAGATGGAACAGGCGTCACTGACATTTTAAATTACCGGATGGGCTAAAAGCTACCTTTTAGAGCTTTCAGGTGTTGCACAGCCTTCCGTAGCACAGTGAGTTTGTCAAGTTTTCGAGCCATGGGCTGACAGGCAGGAATCATGGCAGACAGCTCGTCAATTAGACTATTCATTTTATCCCTCCGCCGTTTCTCAATCTGGCTGTGAGGCTCCCTGTAGACACAATCAAAAATCAAACCACCATTAACACAACTGTCTACCCGCTGTGTATATTATGGGGGGGTGGGTAATTACTGTAGGTTTTTTACGCAATTATTTTAGATTGTGAAAGTCATGAGACCAATCAGAGCCTAAAAGGCTTTTCTTGACATGGATGGTACAGTAATTTGACATAAAAATAGTTTTACCTGAAGCATTTCATTTTGACCTGCTGATCCTCGCCTTCAGACCTGATAATAAAGGGATCAAAAATGAGAAAACATTCTTTTTCCCATATTCTCTCACAGGAGCAATGTCTAAACAAAAGCCAAGAAGTCACTCACCTGCTGAGGTCATCTTCCATTTGGAAGTCGAGGCTTTGCCTGCAAAATTAAATGAACACATTGTGGGTCAGTTAAAAATAAAGACATAAGGTTGTGCATAGTACAGTACAGTGCAGTGAAGCATATTTACTCCATACAAAAAAGAAAAAAATTACAAGGTGTTTGCTTTTCTTCAAAAACAACTCAGCACTCCTCTTACTGTACATTGGTGTCTGACCTCTCCTCCACATCTCCCTTTCGTTTCCTTGGCAGCTCGACAGCTGGCAGCGAGTGGCCCGCTTGGCTTGGGCCTTCGTCCTCTGCCGCTGGATCTGATACATAAAAGCAAGCATCACAGGGATGTGAGATACTACATCAGCCCTGAGGTCTCTGAAGCACTGGCTTGTCAGGTGTTCCTTTGATAATTCACCATGAATTAATGAATGAGACTTGCTATGCAACAAGGGTTTGTTTTTGACATTAGTCTAGTATGAAGCTGGCCTTATTTGTACTTTTCACCCAGTGAATAAAATAATTCAAAAAGAGTGAGGCTTCTTTAAGTGTGCAAATGCCTGGCACCAAGTTTAGAGAAACAGGTGAGTTTTAATTTCATTTTATTTTCAGAAACCCTAAATATTTTTTAATGTTTAGTTTTCACACAGCAGATGAGGATAAGGACCATGCATAACCATTAATGCATATCTATACAGCAGCACCAGGATTGGATAGCATGGGAACTGTGTGACAAAAAAAAAAAAAAAAATCAATGCACGTTCAGGCCAGGTAAGATTTTGTAAATAAAAGGACAAATATTGGCATCAACTAAGGCTGCACCTGCACCTGTGGGATGATTTACTTTACCATTCAGGAACAACTGCAATGGAATGCTTGGTTCCAATCAGATTGTTGTGGCCTCCAGCAGAAACAGATTTATTATCTTATCTGTCATCATGATGAAGTAAACTGTTGCAGCCTAACTGTTTAAAATATTTATCAATATGTTTAACTTATCACACAACTGTTGCACCCGAGCTGTTTTATGTTATTTGCATGTATAAATAATATATATTTTTTTTTAATTAATAACTAAATAAAATTCCAATAACAGAATTGTTGCAGCACATTAATTAATGTTTTTAAAATATTTACAAGTCATCATCATTGTAATGCTACTTCAAAATATAACTAAGTTAATTGTGAGTAGTTTAAAATACAATGTATGCCCATCTACATCTGAAAAAAATTGCTAAAAAAAATTATACGTATATGTATTATACAACAATTGACATTTCATCCAACAAGCCTTTGTTGCAAGATGGCAATAAATGAATATTGATACATTTACACCTTTAAAAGTTTTATAAATTGCACAACTTGTGAATGTCCACTGGAAATTTCAATGTCAAATAAATTCAGAGAGATGCTTTTCAAAGTAAAATATTTCAATATATTCAAATTTAAAAGGGCAATATGTTATTTCTACCGCTGGATGTCTCTCTGGCAAAACAAGGACAACAAAAGACATAGTTTGGTGATACCATGATTTTATTGTAGAAGACTGATCACAGTGTGCTGCCTATAAACTCTGCTAACAGATCATCATAAACCCTCAGAGGTTCTATAAAATTTTGTATAATGCTCTTTATTGTGGTTTTTATTCTTTGATTAAAAATATTATCTGCAAGTATAGAGATAGTAATAGATTTTTGTGTTAAAAATTGTTGTTCTGTTTTGTTGTACATGCTCTCTATATTCCTATTGCCATTTTTCAATAAAGGAAAATAACCTGTGATAGCTATTTTACAGAGTAGCGCACGTATAATAGTAGATTATCTTTAGAAGGTCAGTTAGTGTGTTGGCTGACCTGAATGTCACAATGGAAAAAATAAGGTATAATCAAATATAGACTAATGATTAAATATGGAAACATGGGACACAAAGAAAAAAGCATTTTATTTTTGTAATCCTTTATCATTTTCAAACATATTTTTAAGACATTTTGAAGATATTCCGAAGACATTTTTTCTTTTCTCTTCCTCACATGATCTTTCAAGTTTACAAGATCACTGTCACAACATTACACAGCCTTAGGACTTAAAGAATCATAAACTTAAACTTAAAGAGACTTAAACTTTTTTCTCCTTGTCAGTCAGTCAATCTACTGTGATGAAGCACAAAGACTGATGATATCTGCTACGATGATTCCTTCAATTAAAACAACCCTTGGATAATGGGATGTATTTATTTGATTGTTAAAAAGCCACCATTGAAGATAAAAATCTATCTGATTGACGCAGGGATAATATTAGCAGACGAGGTAATGTATTTAAGTTTTATTTGCTGACTTCCTTTCTCATTCTCAGATTAATGTTACTCTGTAAATTAGCAATAAGCAACAAAATTCAAAGTACTATCACCTTGAACAAAATTATGAACATTGATGAGGCATTTGAGATCATGTACTGTAACACAGATCAAAATATTTAACAAAATATAGTTTGTTTTTACACAATGTAATATGAAAATCTTTAATTTTGTAGAAAAAAAATCAAAATAAAGTGTTTCATTATGGTTACATTTCTCAATCAGTTAATAAGTTGCTATTAAGATTTAAATTATTGTGGCCTTTTTGTGCTTCCTTAAACTGCACTCTATGAAACTGTCCAGCAGGACTGATTTTAATTGCTTTAATATTTAAAAATACATTCCTTTGTCAATCATTCAATTATTAAAGTAGCTTTACACTACTACTAACTGTTCTTTTGCCTTAATTAAAGTCATACAAAGATCAGCATTTTCTAACAATAAAGAAGACCTTCAACATTCCTTCTTGTTCATACAGTTCTGGTTCCTGTACCTTCCTTAATATTTGTAAATGTGTGCATTTTTAACTTTTTATCCAATGATTAAGTGGTCCATCTTGTACTTTTATGTGTTTTTTTAAGTAAGTTTTTAGGTCAAACTTAAGAAACTTGTTTTTGTTTGTTTTTTTGTTTTATTTTGAAACTAAGGTAACAGTTACACACTTTTGCTAGAACCTGAAAAGAGTCCATCACTATTTGCAATAACTTCGTCCCTAATAACCCTCCAAATTTTTTTTTGTGAGCAAACAATGAGAATGACTCATAAATGTGTTGGTAGAAGTGGGTGGCAATTATTTTTAAAAGGCTTATACCTCACTCAGGAATGTTCATCTCACTGTGGAAAAAGGCATATACCACTAAAAAGCTGACCCATGAATGTCAACAACATTTCTGGTGTGTGGACTACCAGAATTCCTCCCTATCATCCACTTAGTTCTTTCCCCTCCTACACACAGACGCACTCAAAACTCCTTGGCTCATTCTTCTCTGTGGTCATCTGTTTCTAGGCGAACTCTCGGTGCACCGGCTTAAGGTTGCCATTGAATGGCGCTAAACTGCCAGCTATGCCTGGAGTTTGTCAGTTTGAAAGGCACGTGAGAGTAAATGGGGTTTGGGCTATCGTCTTACCTAGCGCTTATATAATGCGGTAACACTGACCTACTTCCCTCTCCCACACTTTAAACTGTGACATCCATTTAGGGGAAAAAAGTGACAAACAACAAAGCTTTTTTAATGTAACTGTTGAACGTGACTGACACATATTCTCCTGCTTTTCTAACTAAATGAAAGCAATTGATAATAGTAGCACTTTTTTTTATAATTAACCCATATTTTTTCTGCTAGATTTATAGGTTGAGACACTTAACACAGTATTAAAAGGGCCATTTTAACTTTTAACCTCAACTTTTTGTACTGTGCTACAAAACTAACACTTTATGTAAAAAATTCCCAATAGGAAACCTGGAAATAAATCTGAGAGGGAAGGATGTGTGAGAGGTCACAGGTCATTTCACAGGTAGATGGCAAAACCTCAAACAAACATAGAAACCTTTAAAAAGAGTCTTCACTTTTAAACTTAATCTGCAGTGGAGTTAATTTTAGTGATATTGACACAATTTCCTTTAATCTCTTCAGAGGAGTTTAGTGGGTCATCACTGACGCAAAAGTGGAATGTGGGAGCGAACGCTTGCAGGCTCTCCCTTCCACCCACCACAGCTCTCCACCGCTGATGCAGCACAACACGCCAATTCCAACGTCACACACTTTTTCCTGTTTCCATATTAGTCATGAAATTATTTCCCTTCCAGCTGACCGGCTTAAACGTGCCATCTTGGAAGCGACAGTGCCTGCTTTATGTAGCGAAGAGAGCATCTTTAGACATCACGTTCTCAGTCACACCGGAGCCAAAAGCTGTGGTCGTGACAAGAGTGCTGACGAGAGACAAAGCCTTCAGGGCAGCAGATGGCTATACCATATTTCACAGAACCATATAAAGATAAAGCACCATGTAAATACCATATAAACACAGAACACTATGTATGGTAAAAATGTGTGTGAGCAAGAGTGTCAGAGACTGCATGATTGAACCTACACACTCTTCTTTAATGCTGTACAGTTTTCAACAAGAGTATGTTTCATCACACATGAATAATTTCAAGGTATTTGGTACTGTAAAGCAGAGTCTAGATGACCTAATTTTAATTATAGACATGATATATATGCAGGAGTAGTCCACTATAACATTAGTAAATGAAATGCCCTAATTTTATATAGTACAATTAAACAGATTCATCAATAAAAACATAAACACTAGTGCTACAATAAAAATCCAGCCAAAAGTCCAATAAATTCCTTATGCAGACACACCTGCACAACAAGCGTCACAGCTAAAATTAAAAATTAAAAATCTCAAATGCGTTATTCTGTAACTGGCTCTCCATACACCCTTAGGATTTTAGACAGTACAATTATATAGAAAATGCAGAGGATGTTAATATATATAGCTTGTTTCAGTCCTTCGCTTAAGGTCAAAATGCCTCGCTAAAATAATTCAACGAGAGCAAAAACAAGTCCTACTAAATTGCCTCCAACAGGCAGCCAAGTAAATAGTGAAGTGGAAAATAAATAACGGCTTGGGGAAACGTAAGCAAGGAATGTTAAGCAGAATGTCCAAACAGCATTAAATCACAGAGTCAGTTTGTGTTGCTACAGCAAAGAGCAAAGATCTGGATACAAGCTGGGTTTATGGTCTTATGGCTCATGTGTGAATGTATAAATACTCTATAATAAAAAAATTTTTTTTTAAAAACTAGTGGAACCCTAGCATTTCTGCAATGCAGAAAACACAGACAGAATAGCAGAGTTTGATCATAGAATCTGAACGCAACTGGACTGCGTTCAATTCGATTTAATTGCCCAGATATGACTCTGACCTGGACGAATGAGAATATTCACAGATAACTGTAAAACAAGGGATTTTGCAGAATTTGCCAAAACATTGATGCAATTTTTAAGAATTATGGTTTCCCCACCATTACAAGCATGTTTTTCAAAATAAACTGCAATCCTAATTCTTGAAAAAATAGCTAAAAGAGAAATGCACCATTGCTTATAAACTACTGTTTACAATCAAGACATAATAAACAATACATTTTGAAAAAATGAAAAGTGTTTATTTAGGATATGTAGCTATATTTTGTTTAAATAAATACATATACATGCCCCTCTTGAAATAAATATATATGATAGCTAACTTCTAATATAAGGTATGTACTATTATAAAAAAGAGCACTTGCATTTATGTAAATGTATCTTAATAGTTTGAAGTGGTAGAAGAAATAATAAAATGTTTCTAGACTTTATTTTAGACTCTATCCTCTTTAACCTATGTAAAGTTTGAACATTTTGTGCATGATACAGTATACTGGCAAAAAAAGAGAAAAAAACAGCTAGAAACAATTCACAATTCTTAGAGATCATAAATAAAAATTCATTTGTTTGTGTTTCTTAAAAAGCTCAAAATAAAGGAAGTCAGTGTCTCATTTTATTCATACAGATATTTAAGCTTAAAATAGCTTTACATTTATACCTAATGATGTCTGTTTTACCGTATTTCATACTTACACCATTGAAGTTTAGCCTCTTTTAATCTGATGATGTTGGTTTAATATTTATAGAACCAATAGCAGAATAAACAGTACACAAACTAGACTCATTTGTGTGATTCAACGTAATTTTAGTCATGAGCTTCTTACTAAAATGCTTAACAGTGTCAAATACTATTGTTCAACATCACCCAGGCATTACAATAGAACTTCCATTATAATTCTTATTCTATTACTTGAGAAAGATCATGTTTTTGACAGTGGGGCACTAAAATTCCCTGTGGACATTAAAAATATTTTTGCAACTTGAACTTAACATCTGGTTTTAATGTTAAGTTTTTAAAATTAAAACAATACATAGATCTATATGAGTGAAATAAGTCATGACTTTTCCAAAGCTGGCTCTGTTGCAACCTATAAAATTTAACTGACCTACATTTCTCCCACTCTAAGATTCAAAAGCAGATTGAATGATTTCTGCAACAGGATGTTATTCATTAGTTCAATATCTTTGCCAAGATAAAGAGCAAATCAACTATCCAGATATAGCACAGGACAAACATATACAGTTTCATTTGTATGTTTAAAGTCTATCACTTTATCCTCAAACAACCTCACAACCTTTCGAACTACAAATATTCACATCTTACAGCCAGCCTACACATTCAGTTCTTCAGAGTCTAGATTGTCTGGATTCCCATAGTGATTTTATAAAACCTTTATACATGAACATAAAAGAGTACTTCCTTTTGTTGATATTCAGCATGGATGGCTGTTTCAAGGCCACAGTTACCATTTCCATCAATGGCACCAAGATCACTCCCTTTGCAGGTTGATAATCCATTAGTGCACCATGTTGAAACTGCTAATGTGTACCTTTGGATATAACAATGTCTTGCTTACAGTGCACCTTTGTCTATTACTCCTCCAAGATTTGATATCACATTCCTCTGTCCAGACTTTTTTATCAGGTATTGTGTCGGAAAAGCTCTTGGTTTTTTTCTATTTCCTTTTGTTGCAGTTTTTGTAATTATTTTTATGAGTAACACCATATTGAGACTGCAACTTACAGTTACTCATACTTTCATTATTGGAGGCTCTAATTAGCTGATTACAATTTCTTAAATCATTAGTAGTATTATTATAGAAATAGAAATACAGTCTTAGAGAGGTGGGATACATTTACACAATGAGTACAAATGTAAATTACTTTTAAAGCCCTGGTTTGTTTCTTTAGAGTGATAAACAAATGACAAAAAAAGGACTTCAAATATTCTATAATAATAATAATAATAAATAATTCCAAATAGCCTACAGTTTATGGACAGATCGAGCCAAAGGTCCATAACAGTCTTCCATGTGAGCAAAACACCCAGACAACGATTGATAGCAGGAACATAGCAACACCAACAGCAGTTGCAGAGATATTCCTGATAAAAGGACTTGCATCTATTGACAGGAGCATAGCCAGGACGGTGGCCTGATTTAATCTGACTGTTACTTTCAGAGACATGCTACAGGTGAAACAAAGCTCACAGGTGCTGCTATTTGTTGAAAAATTATGTTTAGTTGCCACAGGAGATTGTGGGTGTGTCTGCGGTTATTGTGTAGTTATGTTTTTTTTTCCTTTATTGTTGTTTTAAATCGCTTTTTAGTGTCACGCTTAACTTATTGCCAAGATTTTTCTCTGGCTTCTTCCATCAAAGAACCAAATATTTTCTTAAAGAGTGGAACAATAAAAAACTAAGGTGCAAACTTTTTAATAATCAATTCATCGCTTAAATCACTTTAAACAAATATTTTTAAAAAATGTCACTCATTATTTGTAGTAGTTCTCCTTGAAGGAGCGGCATGTGTTGTGGCAATACAGAAGGTTCCCGTAGTTAGGAAGTAGGTAGCAGTAAATGCAGTTGAAGTTAAAACAGTTGAATAGTAGGAAACATACTAGTAGGTGGGTAGCTTGTGGCTACCGACTCTCAGTGATATTGGACAATTTTGTGAAACATATTTGAACTTAAAGGAACAAAGAAACTATTTCATAGAGACAATATTCTTCAAAGAAGTTCTCAGTAGGTGGTGAATGCGTAAGAGCCGCACGCAGACTATAAAAGGGTTAAATATTACTTGGTTTGTTTTCACCTCAGCTTAAAGTCAGTCTGCTGCATTTATATAAGTCACAATATGCCAGGACTCAGTGTCTGTATTTGCTTCTAGCAATACAACCAAGAGTACAGCTTTGGATGGATGCACAGAAAGCAGGTGAGCATTAAATCCCATAGTTATAGTACAGTATGTTCTGGGTTATTTCTGGATGACTGACCTACAATTCCTGCAACTCCTGAAAAAAAGGAACAGTAAAATTTCTAGTTAAAAGCACACAGGCATTTTGAATACCTCCTTTTTAATAAACACTGAATATAAGAATATGAATCTGAATTACTGGACTACTATCTGGACTACAAAATTAAAGGCAATATTTAATTAAAGGCCCATTTTTTATGCTCAGAATATACAGTTGGCTAAGATAGTCACTTTGTAAGTATGTATTTTTTTCAAATATAATTGATGTTTTCCATTCAAATACTTACATACATACAGTTTAAAACAGAAATTGTCAAAAGCAGCTAACCTTGTTTTTTAAGGTCTTAATTGACTTTTTATATTTAAATAGTCTAGTATCCAGTTTCATGGAGGTATAGGGGCTAGGTCCTGCACTTTCCGACAGTTTTCAAATTATATGACTTCAATGATTTTATTTAGTAGAACATTTCTTAATTTGCTACTGGCAGGCAGTTACCAGGGATTTAAACTTAACTTGAGAGGTACAATAAAAACACCATCACTTTCACACCGCTAACTCCAGTCATTTGCCTTAAAATGTCTTGAAATCCTCCAAAATATAAAACACAAATAATCATGGCATTAAAATGTATAAAACATGACCACTTGCCTACTCAATATTTCAGGCAAAGTATTAGCTTTTTAGTGAAGGAGATGTATCCACCAATATTTTACTTCCTTGCTCTTTTCAAGTGTGTTTTAATATTTCAGGTGATGTATTTATTTCTTGTTGGCATCCAAGATGTGGTAGTTTATATCTATACAAAAAACATTACTCTTTAAAATAACATGTGTTGCTTTACAAGGGAGACAGAGAGTAAATGAAAATTTGAAAAAAATGAACTCCCATTTTTTGGAATAAACAAACTACAGAAGCTGTGAAAATGGTTAATTTGTAGGAGTTTTAAACAAAAAATATGCTAAAAGCTCATACAACACCGGCGAAAGTAAAAATTTTATGTGATTTAATGTGATCAGTTAGGCCAGCTATAATACCTATATATTACACATTTATGCCAAAAAAATTCATCACTATGAAATTGTATTTATTTTTACCTTCAATACTGAGAGACATTGTTCTGATATGGTTTTGACAATAATTTTTAGATTCAAAGTTGGGTTTATTATATTTCATTATTTTTTTATGCCTTTCTGTTTTAAATTAATTAATTAATTTTAATCCAATCATTATACACTTTCATTACTGTATCGATCGAGTAAAGCTCATGTAGACTTTCACGGAACAGAGGAAATCGAGGTAGGTCTATGGAACATAAGCCTTCTTCATACTTACAACAAGTGAAGTATTGGTAGTTACTAATTTAATAATGAAAATAGTTCTGCAAATATATGTTTTAATTAAAATGAACAATTTTACAACATCGCTTCACCCCATGATGATTAATAAGTTCCTATCGTGGGTTTAAAAAACTGTCACATGAAGTCATTTAACACTTGTGGCTGTGGTAAACAGTAGTCTGCAGTACGTTGGAATTTTTTTTTTCAGTTTTGAGATGTTGTAGCGCTGTCTTGAAAAAGTTTCGACAGCAGACATCTCTGTAGAGCCTCTCGGTCTGGTTTTGAAGCTGCAGGGAGCAACTGCCTCCCTCTGCTGCACAGTCAAGGCAGCGCCGCTCTACTGATCTACTGACCCAGTTTTGAAAGACGCTGAACGAAAAGAATACACGGACAAACCTCGTGGAACCACGTGACAACCTAAGCTCCCAGAGGGCAGTTTGATGAAGGTTATGCCAATAAAAACACTTCGGAAGGTAGGAGAAAGGGGGTGGCCGTGTAAAAAAGGGTGTATAAGCTATGACGTTTGCGCAATAAAATTATTTTTGTTAACGTTAAGGCAAACCGTCTCCATGGTTACGGTCACGTGGTTTCGTGCGGTTTGTCCGAGCGGTCCCTTTTCCGAAACGGAACAAAGCACCTTCTACGCGCGCGTATGACAGACTACGAGCACGCACAGGAGTAATGAATGGACAGGTGCGACGGTTTGCCGGTCGGTGGGTTAGTGAGCAGGTGTCTGGACGCTCCGGTCACCGGTGCAGCAGTTAAGCGTTACTCTAGCTGTTCTTCCGTTCGGCTGGATGCGACTTGCTCCCGCTGCTAACAGAAGTATCCAAAGTGTCCGGATACGTTGTCACCCCTTGATGTCACCATAAAGTTGAATTATCAAGACCTTAACAGTAAACTTTAGGCACTGTCATTACTAACTTTGTCACTGTCTTTTTTTTTTAAATTATTATTATTATAGCTTTATTAGCTGGTTATCACTTCAGAAATTAAAAGATGGTTCTTCCCTTTTTAAGAGTTAGGCTACATCTGCTTAATTTTTTTTTCTTTTTTTTTTTTTTTCATCCGGGATGAAAAAATCAATCAAATCAAAACAGGTACTGTCGTTCATTGATAATAACAGTAGCGAGCTCAATTACAACACAGTTTACAAAGAAATCACTGTCGTCACCAAGCACCTACCCGCTGCTGGCCTGTCCGCCGCCCCGTCAGAGTCACCGGCCGACATGCCTGCAGACTGGAGCCGGGGTCCCGGTGAAGGCTACGAGGAGCAGCCGTGCATGTGGACCCACCAGCTGTAGTAGTACTGCGAAGAGGAGGGAGATGCAGACAAGCCGGGCTGTTGTATAATTGACTTCATTTTTTTCCTCACCCTCCTCCTCCCGATTTTTTTTTTTTCACAGAGGAGGCGGAGTTGGGGTTGGGAGACAGAAACGTGAGCGATGGGTGAGAGCGGAACACCCATGACTTTTAGGAAATACGTAAAAGAGTGAAGAGATCACACTTGCCATCTCCGTTATCGCCTTTTGGTTCATTCATATGCCAGCGTTTCGCCTACTTGAGAGAGAAATGGCGTTATAAGCCAGCTGCAGTTAGTTCAATTCAGCACACACACTTCAGCATTCCTATAATCTGAACATAAAGCAAAAGAAGCTTGTCGTATTGGCTCCTCTGCGTGTAGCTGGATGACTTTTACAGAATTATGAATCGTGCAGTGCACAAGGGACACAACATAAGAAAATCAACGTTATTTTGCTTCATTTATTCTTTGCTAAAATATATCTAAAAACGCAATACTGTTTATGTGAGAGAATCTCCTATTTTGGCTGCCGGGAAATGTTCTAATTTAGTCTCTCCAGTCGAAGAGCTTTAAAATCGTGACTCGCACATGATGTTTTTGTCTTTAAGTGGATTGGTTTAACAGAAGACACGCGATGAGATAGTAACAACGGTGATATGATCAATTTGAACTCATGCCGAGTTTTGACAGGGCGGTATGAGAATATTTCCACTGACGCTTCGCACGTTTTGGTGACCTGAAAAACTGCAGCGTGCACTTCACCGATCTGACGTTGCTACTCTCTCGGTTCTCCTAAACACGACGGCGATAAGTAGGAGGTCTCACTCTGTTTTTATTCCCTGGCATTTCATTTGCTCAGCACAATCACACTCATAAGCATAGAGAGAATAATGTAAGAATAAACACCAGAGGACACATTTAAGGTTCACATTATACAAGTTTTGAAGCCTATAAGTATTTTGTATTGATTAATAAGTTGTCTCATTTGCTCCTCCTTCAATGAACAACAAAAGATCCTTCATACCTCACAGTGAAGTCCATTTTCAGTGAATGTGCAGTGAACATGTCAAGTTTCTAGAACACATGTAATGCCAAAAAAACATAGACCTACTCATACATAAACCTATAGGTCCTCCACAAATTCGTTATATGTGTACATACAGGTTTTCTAGACAAAAAAAGCACATTTTGATTACATTAAAGGGCTGTCTTCTTAATGGTTTGTCAAAAGCAAACCTCTCTCTGTGCTCACCCAAAATCATAATCTTACTTTTTAACTCACTTTAAATTCATAGACTGTACAGGTGTTTTGTCGGCTAGTTATTTGAAAATGCAACATTGTTTTAGCTAAGGTAGGCTACAGACTTCATGTTTACCCAACTCAGATGTGCGGGGCATCGAAGGAAGATAAAGTAAAGAAATGTTACTATGTTTTACAGAAACACAATATAACTTTAACTTTGTAAACTTAATGGAAAATGTAGCCAACTTTAATCTGTTGGCTCCACATGTTCCAGATTCTGCCTAAAATACTTACAGAAATTATAATACAATGTTTGGAAATTGCGCAAATAACACAATTATCTTGTGAAAAACGACAAAATATAAAGAATTCACGGTAGTTCTATTTGTTTTAACGTTGACCTTGTTCACCCCGTTTTAAAAAAAAATCAAAGTGATACATCTTCTCGAACATTTACGATCTTCGGCCCTCACCTACATAGTGTAATTTGAGACCTTTGCACGAGACTTTACATAAGAGAGAAGGCTGCACGTGCCATAGAAAAACGTGTTGACCTACATATTATATAACTTGCCGGTCACGTGGCGACGGTTGGCTCGTTAACCCATTTACAACCCGTCTACGGAGAAAGTAGTGTCCCCGTGCACTTTAGAAACCCGGAAACATTGTAAGTTGGGAGGAAACGTTGATGGTGACATTTCAATAATCTTTCATGAAAATTCGAGACATTTCATGTAGATTAAATTAACAGGTAACACGAAAGCTTTGTGTTAAAAACTACAAAGTCAGCTTTTATTTAAGGCTAAATAGCAGAAGGTCTGTGCTTTTACTATAGCTTCTCTGAGATGTCATACACACAATTAATGTTAACTTTTATTGTGAATAAAACTTGTTGTACTATCTTAGATTAAATTATGAATTATTTACAGGCTACTTCATGTCGATTGTGGTCATTCCTGTGGAGTGAAAAACACCTTTTAAGCAGACAAATTTTACTGGATTGTACTTTCTTGCCTTTGCAACACTCCACGTTTGAAATAATAAGGTAGCAATGTACATATGTCTGGTTAAAAGGATAGATAAAAATATCCCTATTCCTGTCCCCGCCGTCCCATTCATGACCTCTGTGCGTCAGTAATCTCCACCCCTGGCTCTCCTTAGGGGAACACTGTTTTTCTTAACTAATAACAGAAGAATGTCCCTTTTTTTCCTCTCTCTTTCTTTCCCTCAAGGACATGATGATCCTGGTTGGGACTTGCCTTGCAATTCAAAACAAGCAAATATTTCACGTGTCCTGATTTCATCATCAATGTGGTTGAGAACATGGGTCAACTTTTGAGGAAAACAACTTATTATTGGCCAAAAAGTACTATATTTTAACTCAAGGTGCCCGTTCTATTTAATGGAGGTCAGTTTGACTCCCATTACAAACTTTTGCCATTGTGCAAATTAAAGATGTCTAGAATTACCCTCTCTCACATTACGCCCCAATAAAGTGAAAAAAAATAAAATGAAATTGGATAGAATCTTGAAGTGTATCTGATTTTTAAATGAAAACACAGAGTCCATGTATTTATTCTATATCAGGATAGCTGTGGATGTCAAGTGATTCATTATGGTCTTTGAAAAATTAATAGACTGTAGAAAGTATTCTGAACTGTTTTTTCTATTACAGATTTTCATATCGCACATGATACGAAGATAGGCATTGCCTAGCCTACTGAAAATATGCAAACGGTAATACAGCAATAATGGAAAGTTTACCCCGTATGAGTAGGCTAAGTATTGCTGTGATTTGTAACAAGGGGCCATGACATGGTGCTGTCACCTGTGGGCTGCATCAGGTGCATTTACAAGCACCGAAGTAACCTGGTTATTGTCAGCTTTCTGCAGTAACCTGATTTCTTAATGGAAACCAGAAACCCGGTTTCCTTAATCGGGGTAAAGGATTAAAAGAAACACGGTTAACACAACTAGACTTTTGCTGAGAGAAAAAAAGGAAAGATTTACTATGTCGGGTTTCACGCACGTAACATGCGGGAACGGTGAAATGCACGTGAGAGCAGCACAGCCGAGGACTATAGTCCGACAGAATGGGAACAGCTTCAGCCTACATGTAAGTGCCGCTGTCAACATAAAAAATAATAAATATAAACTCGTAATAAAAATTTAAATGAGCAACCATAAAAAGTTGTGGACCACTGAACGTCAAACATTTTTTTAGACATCACATATGTCATTTGGTTATTCTTAGCTGGAAGTTGAAATGCATAAAATTTCAGGGGAATAAAGCTTTCAGTTTGCGACTTTGTGGTATTCAATAAATGATTTGGATAATGCCTCCGGTTTAAGGGGGGGGCATTTAATATGATTATTGATCAATTGTATGTCGCGGGATTTCAGTGCAGGTAATTGAAGAGTTTGCAAACTTGCTCAATTATCTCGGCCTCGAACACCATAAATATTTTACGTTTGGCAAAAAATACCCTTAAAAGCATTTGAAGTTGGAGCAGTCAGCAACTTAATGAGTTTCATTTGTGTTACATTTTGGAATCAGGCTGTATTTGTGTAGTGTACCAAAAATTTAATAAAATCTAGAAACATCTGTTCAGCACCTTCCCGTTCAAGATTATTATCAGTCACTACTAAAATTATCATAGTGAAAATTATTGACTGTATTGGTTATTATTGGGTTGAGTTGTAGGAATTATGAAAAAGCAGAAACAGCTTCTTTTTTTTTTACTTGAAGTCCAGACTTCTTAAATTGATTTTGGTTGTGTGATTATTAATCAGACAGAACTATCGCTGTGCAAATAGCAGCATTTCATCCTATTAAAAAAAAAAAAATCATCAGTAGGTTCTCGCATGCCAACGGTTGGTTGTCTATGACTCTGAGCCAGAGTTCCCATTCATAAGATTCTGAACAGCTGAGGGTAGAGTAATACACATCGGGGGCCCCCTCTAGCGGCGTCAGTGTATCACAGCAGAAGCTGTGCCACTTTTAAAAGGAGAAAAGAATGCTCCTACTTACGAAAAATATATTGTATTGTGTGAGTGCCTCTGACTTTTGCAAAAAATTCAGAACTACTAAAATTCCCCTACAACAGAGCACCAGAGTGGCTCTATTTTTCACACTCGAGCAGCTCTCCTTCCATGCCATTTCTTGACTAATTATGGTTATAGTTTTGATAGTCATGTCAATATTAAGGACAATTAGTTATTTTTGTTTTCTTTTTTGGTATATGCCTTTTTATTCAAACTTCAACAATGTGTAAATAAAAACCATTAGGATCAATAGTCACCAAACCGTGTAAAAATGAAGACATATAAAATAAATTGAGGTAAATACATCACACTTAGTTCATGAGATCACCATACCATTGGTAGTTTCTCAACAAATTACTGATGCATTGTTAAATTAAAAGGTTATCATTGAAAAGTCTATTGAGCTATGTTAGGTACAACATTAAATATATTGTCTTTGTTGGCTAGAGTATAGAAAATTACACATTCTGTTTTGTTAATGTGCTACACAACCGCCCATCTTTTTGGATTCAGGGTGGTAAAATCATTTGAAAACTAATGGACTGCAGTCAGTCTGGAACTATAATGGAAAACATAATAAACCCACAATTTACACTGTAAGGCACTCACCCACACATTTGTTCTTTCTCTTATTCTTAAGTGTTGATGTTTTAATATGCTACTTTACGTTTTAAAAAAAAACAGAGTAATGCATGCATTGGATAAAAAATTAACTGTATTCACTATTATGATACTGTGATAGTTAACCTATCCATTATGAGACACTACAGATAAATAATTCTCTTTATCAGTATGTTTTTAAATGACGCCATTAGGATAAAGTAAAATAAAGATTATTCAGCTAACTGTTTCTGAATGAAAACTTTAGTTACTATATTTGTCTGCTAATTTAACAGCCCAAGGTTACATTTCATGTCAGTCTTCTCACTGGCTTTAGTCACCGTTTTGAATGATGCTGTAAAGATTATTGAATTACCTGCAGGACTTTGGACCTTTCTGCAGGCCTCCTCCATGTGTTTGCAGGATGTGTGACTTTAATTAAAGATCCTTCTAGTCCCCATCCCCCAACAAATTATAAAAAACAAAACACCAAGTCGTGTTGTGTTTAACTTTATTATTTTAAGCACTTTACCAACAAAAAACTCATCAACGTGAATGAATATATTAATGAGCATTTTCTCCTTCACTCCACAGACAGTTTCCTTCAAGTTTCTACAACAATATGTACACAGCATTACACAGAAATATCTCACAACACAGTCCTAGCCTGTGGAGGGGGTTTAAACCTTTTACAAGTAAATTCTTGTTTTAACAAGGGGGGAAATTACATTGTAATAGCTCAGTCACAGGGCTTTGAGGTTTCAAGGCAGAGAAATAGACAATTTCCACCCATTACTATACTCAAGATGAGGTGATTTGCTTTCATCTATTATGATTTTGTAAATTGCTTATTTTAAAAGAATAAATACATCTTTCCCCGCTCTCTGAGTAAGGGAAGTGACCTCTCTCAACTTCAGTCATTAACTGTTATATTGTTCCGACTAACAACACACAGCGTGTGTCCATGAGCTGGTTTGGTCCATTAGAAATAAATTGTCTAGCTTAACTCAAGGTAAAAGTGAAAGATTTCCTGAACTCTTTTCAATCACATAGAGAAATAACGGCAAAATAATTTAGCTCCCTTTAATTAAAGTGACACAGTAATGGATTTCAAGTCATCTTTTAAATAAACAGAATTGTATCAATCCCAAATACAGTATTTACCCTCCTTTTTCATCTCTATTGCATCGATTCTAAGAACAAAAATGTGATAACTTCTCTATTAAAACACACAACAGGAGTTTGACATTGAACAAGGTAACACATCACCTCTCAACATAAAAAAAAACACTGAGTAGCTACTTCATGAAATTGCAGAACGGTTGCACACAAACAATCACACTCACTCGCACGCTAGTTCTTCATGAACCATCTTAACAGTTTGGCTGTGAAACAGGATGCTCTGAATACAGCAGTTTGGCTTTTTCAAGGTTGTGTTAATATGTTCCAGTGATTAGACACAACCTAGAATCTTCAGCAGTAGCCATCAATAAAATCCCCCATCATGCACCTGTCCTGCTACTGTTCTCTATTAGTAGTCTTGCAGCCTGGCCTCAGCTTTGATGACATTTGTATTTAAGTCAGAGTCTTAAGTTCTGATTTTCACTCTGGAGTAAATACTGGCCAATCAGGCTGATGATAATTTTGCAAAACATGGGCCAATTAAAGTCACAATAAAATTGCATTATGGGTACACAATTCAATCATACTTGGGACTAAAAAGTGAAGATATTTTAGCCTCTTTTGCATACATTTTAGCTATACCTCTTTACATTTGTCTTTCAGTGTCCCAGGCTTTAGGAAAGGGCAATACTAAATCACAGGATTGCTTTTTTTAAGATGATCACCTTAAAGATTTTTAATCACATAAATGTCATTATCTCTCACTAAATGTGATAACCAAATGGTGACTGAAGCAATGACCCAATTTTACCAACTAGGTATTGTTCTTGATATTCTCAGAAAAAAAAAAAAATCAAAACCAAACATTTTCTGCTCCTGCAGCCTCACATTAAAACATTTGACTGGCAAACACCTTAATTATGAAGTATTTACAGAAAATACATTGTGCCTGACAGTGACTTGTGAACTTGCATGTCTACAAAACAAGACAATGGTAATTTTTACCTTTTTTTTTTTTTTTTTGGACAATTGGTGACTCTGAAATATTTTAGGTAGTAATGGAAAAAGAAAGAGCAGCCACAGTGAGTTAGTTTTACTGTGCCTTTCTACCCCAAGATTCAAGCTGTGTACAGCATAAAATCAGGCCACGGCTGCTCACAAAAAGCTGGAGAAAGGCAAATTATTGCCTGAATTCTTTATGTAAACAACAATAGTTTGTCTTGTTACCCCAGATTATTTGTCCTATATTAAACCAAATTTGATGTTAAGACAATTAACTCTAGATGTCGCCAAATCCACTAGGATTTAAATAATCAAAACAGCCACTTTAAATGATAAGGAAACCAACTGACGTGAAAATCATCAAATTTAAATACACTGAATATTAGCACAAATAATCATTTGTCAAAGACTTTAAAAAAATATATTAAAAAAAACATTAAAAGAACAATATGGAAACATACCTACCATTCAACCCTGTTTTGCAAATTGCTTACGATTTTTGCAAACTTACCCTTTATCAGTCTTAATGCTTTGTTCTGTTCAATTTCAACTGCAGAACCACTTTCTCATCAATTCAAAAAAGCTCCACAAACTGTTTTAACATGGGATTCCAGTGATGGCTACAGCCGAACTTTGTCCAAAATGGTAAAGTCATCAGTATATTTCCTGTCCCTGTATGTACATTTATAGCTTTTCTTGCATTTTAACAGATGTGTAAAATGAGAAACATCTTTCTCTGAAAACTCATTGTCAGACGAGTAAAGTAGTAGAAATGGTAAATTATTTTTAATAACCAAGTTTAGCTCTCTTGGAAAGGTATTTGTTTTAAAGGTAGTTTTCAGTTAAGTGCAGTAAGCGACCGCTACATTTGAGTGTGTTCAGATCACGATGTGTGATGATCAGAGTTCTTTGGTAACTACTTTTAGTTTAGTGCTGTGTCTAGTCACAACTCTGAGCAGTGATGGTGAAAGTTTATTGGTTTGGATGACAAAAAAATTAAAAAGATCCAAAAACAGCACATTAAGTATATCCAATGGATACTTAAATCAAAATGAACACACACTTAAGAACCTCTGAGACAAAGAGCACATGTCTCAGTTATCAACCATGTCAATCTATTTCTATTTAGTTTCTCATATTTATTTTAATTTTATCTTTACTTAAAGACACTTTTTTTGTTGTTTGCCTTGACACATTTTTATGAGCCCCTTAATTTATTATCAAACTATTTTTCAAACAGCCTTTTTCATCAGTCATTTTTATTACTTTCACCATCACATTTTCTTACCCTGCAATCTTGCGTAATGTGACACATCAGAGCTTTCAATCTTTTCCATTCTCACAAGTTGATTTACAAAGCTTAAAACTTTTAAACTTTTAGCTCTCCCCCTGCTTGTTTTCTCCCACAAACAGCTTTACTATAACCTTTCTAGTAATTAATACCTTCTGATTAATCTCTGATAAAATGTCTGGTTAAATATTCATCAGCTATTTAAAGGCACTTTGCATGTTTTTTCCATCTAACATTGAAGTGATTGCCCCTGGGGCTCATTAGAATTAAAATCAGGGGAAATATCAATTACCATAGCACTGACCTGAACAAAACAACTGGCTCTTAAAGGAAGTGACACACTCGGCACTGTTGTTTGGCATGAGTGAATAGGCCACACTCCACAGTAACGGATGTCAAGCACAGGGTAAACTGCATTCAGATGCTTCCTGGCAACAAGTTGTTCCTCTGAGAAAAGCAACAGTGCTGAGGCAATGCCACAGGAAGAGCCGCCCCACAGAGCTGGCACAAAGTCGCACTGTGAATCACCACCATCAGGGTTCAAGGAGGATTCCAGCATGATCCTTTTATTTGACTCCTTTGTGTTAGATTTTCTATTCCTTTAATGCTGTCACTGAAAACATCTAGACATCCTTCAAGTCAAACTTCTCCATCATTGTGAATGAGAGAAAAACAATGCCACTGCTATTGTGATACAAGTTTTTAAGAATTCTCTGTTATGTTGTTATATAAATGTATTGTTGCACATTCTGACAAGACTAAGAGCTGATAGTCAGCCAGCAGCTCTGTGAGAAAGTACGCAGATACACCAGTGCTTTGAGCTGAATCTCAAAAAAAAAAAACTCAAACACTATGCTGACATTGTAACAATACTACCATTGTAGTATAGCATGTTATTATTTGCCATTTATGCTAATTATCACTAAGCAGTAAGTCTGATCACAAACCAAAGTATTGGACAAACTGAATTGTAATTTTGACCTGACAATAGTAAAGGACATTCGTTAAGAGAGAATTCAAAGTAATTTCATGCCACCCCTGAGGGGAACATGAACATACACCAATTTCATGGCAATCAATTCAATAGTTTTAAATATTTCATACTGGACCAAAAGGGGTGGCACTGCCATCACCAGAGCTACACAGCTAGCGCGGCTAAAAATGTGTCAACAAGTCTAGTCTTTAAACTTAAGGCATATAAACACAAAGCAGTGACAAACATTTTTTCCATTGCCTTTAAAAATTTGCTGCTAACTGAGCTTCCATTTGGATCAGCTAGCATTCTGCCGACTAGCATTTGCTAGCAAGTACTTGCACAACCTCAATCTGCAGTAGATGTCTCCACTGATATAAAGAACAGCTGAACCTGAGGTCACACCAAGGCTCCACCTCTTGTCAGATCAACCATATTGAGCCAACAGATGAAACAAAACAAGATGCTTTGGCCAGCTTTAAAGGAACAGAAATGAGTGAGATTTTTCACACTTAAATATTTTAAATGCCATCTTTACCAGTGGCATTGACTCCTAAGTATAAACAGAAAGTGAGCCAAAACCTTGGAAACCATGCTGGAACTTTCCTTTAAAACCCATGATGTGAGCGTAACATTTTGGGCTAGAATAGTTAAAGGGGAACCTGATCTTACTTATTGATTTCTCAGAGTTTTACCACAGTTTGGCTTCAATATCAGAAATTCCGTTTGCATCAGAGCTAATGTAGCCACCAGTGTAGAAACTATCGCTGAGACGATGTCCAAGCAGTGATTTGCATTCCATACCTATATCCACTGTCAACTTTTGGCAGTAAAAAATCCTCTCCAGAAGCAATATGCCGCTGAACATGCAGATATGCTGATTTAGTGTCCTAGTTAGTGAGCTGGCTTGAGAGCTATGGCTAAAGACGGCACGTGTATACATTATAAACAACCGAGGTAATGCGGTAATTTCCTTAATTTCCGAGCTCTTGGCGGTTCTTGCGGCGGCTGAGCAGACCTAAATAACTTGTGATGAGGGTTAAATTTATACTGACAGGCTGACAGCGCAGCCTTCAGCACCAGCAGGGCTCCTTGGCCCAACCCTGTGTCCGTAAACGTCTGTTTTACTCCACAACACTGTCTCCCCGTTGCAGTGTGTCAGGCCTTCCCTGCTTTCATGTATGTGGGGATGGTGCCACGCTGAGTTAGACCCTCAAAACGTTTGTATGTGTAGTTGAGGAACACCCAGTCCTTCGATTTGAAGTCTGGTTCTGTTGCACTCGCTGTTGAAAAACAAAAAAAACAAAAGGATGTTGTCTTAAAATTGCCACTTGAGGGCACTATGGATCACACTATGTAAATGAGATGCTACTTCAAGCCATGATCAGTTTTAAGGAATAATCAGCAAGGAGCTACCGTCAATAAGTTCCCTTTTTTGAGAATATACTAACTGATTACTTCTCATCTGTGGTCATGCTCCGGCTGAAATAAACCAAAAGCCAATGCTTCTAAAAAAAAAATTTTTCCTGCAGTGCAGACAACAAAATATTTAATAGAACAAACCTGGCTGAAGGATGTCTGATTCAGGGAAGTCATCAAAGTTAGAGGTGTCGTCGATACTCTTGATTTCAATGGAGATTGCTGCTGGCCGCTCCCTGAGGAGACAAGAAACAAAAGAGTTTTAAATCTTCGTTTAAGCTACTGAATGACATTTTGCTTAAATGTATTATGCATAAAACAATTACTTTTTGTGCATGGAATAGGTTGCATTGCTTTCTTTGTCTATGTGTTAAGTGATCTTACATAGCCTGGAGAAAAGTTTGACTGAACCCCTTATCATTCTGCTATGGGGAATAAAAACTCTGGCCTGTTGCATTCCTTTAAACCATCACACAATATATCAAGCAGCGCTTAATCCAGAGAGAAGAAACATATATTCTTAAAGCAGTTAACACGCAGGTAGCAGAAGGTGAGAAGTATACCTACTGAAAAAAAAAAAGGCTAGCCAATGGCAGGCTAATACCCACAGTCTACATTCAGTGAGTCAGACATGTCATTTAGACATCCAAATGTTTCTCATGGCTCTTTGTTGTTTTTTTAAACAGAACAGCGGTATGAAACCAGTAGCCACAGTGGTGTCAGTGGGTCCTGGATTGCACTCAACCAACACAAGGTTGGAAGTTCAACCACTGGATGTCAGCATAGATACAATTTTTGTGGTAGTGATGGGGAGTAGTTACTTATTAAGCTCTTTTGCACCACAAGGGAGGAAAAGAGGTCAATGAACAAAGACTTATATACCAGCAATATAAAACCAGCTTGCTCACTCTGCTGCATAGTTTGGTAAATTGATTTAAGTTTTTCTGAACATCAAAGATGATACTGAAAAAATATGTTGATCTTGATCAGGCTTAAGTCTCTGTATTATCCTCTTTCACTGTAGCTTTGACTTTAATCTGAAAGCACTTGAGTAACATTTAAGTGTCACAGAAATGTTACAGGTCTGATCTTTGTAGTCGGTCATCTCTTCTTCTGTATAAAAGTGACTCATTCAGACAAGAGACTGACATGTTAAAACGCTATCATGTTTATTGAATATGGGGTTTCATGCTCAACATACCTGATGTGCTCCCAGTCCACTGACTCAAAAAACTGGTGACTCTTGATCTCCTCCACACTCACAGCTCCAATCCTGTTCTCAGCATCAGTGCAATACCTGAAACAGCAGACTGATAAGATAACTGTCCAAAAAAACTGTACATGCATGATTTAAACATTTATCATTGTCCACAACAACATGAACCCTTATAAAAAAAAGCATCATCTTCCACCTTAATATCAAGTCTTTTGCCCTCTCTGAGATGGGAACCTCAGGTGGGAAGACAAGGGTTTCCTTCCAGTTCATCACCTTCCTGTACGTCTCCTGCGGCGTCTCAGAACAGAAGGGTGGATAACCTGAACACAGTCAACAAGCACTTAAAGAGGTGCTTGTGGTAAAGCAACACTGTCTGCACAAGTTACTTGATGAACACAAAAAATAAATTTCTGGCAATTACAGTGTTTTGAATATTTGTAATGTGCTATACATACAGAAAGTATCTGTGATTTCTACTTTGCAAATGAATGGAATGTGTCTTACCGATGAGCATTTCATACATGATGACACCCAGAGACCACCAGTCACACAGTTTGTTGTACCCCGTCTGCATGAAGACCTCAGGGGCAATATAGTCCGGCGTTCCCACGGTAGAATAAGCCTGAAGGTCACACAGAAAAATAGAGGGTGAGGGCTCTTTGTAGAATTGTATTAAAAATATGTCAATTCATCCAACTAATTTGTCATAATATTCATGTTAATAATTATTAGTGGTGGGACTCGATTAAAATTTTTAATCGCGTTAATTATAGGGTCTGTAATTAATTAATCGAAATTAAT
>JAQMCX010000036.1:1198572-1214220 GCA_029814765.1 Acanthurus leucopareius | reverse complement strand
AGGCTAATGGCGGCGCCCAGGACGAGATTTCCGAGGCTTCACTTTTGCTCCGGCAGAAACCAATGGGTGACGTCACGCAGGGTTTGTCCAGTGTTTTATACAGTCAATGGTCCAGCCCTAGTATTTTGGTTATGGTTTTGAACTCACAGAAATCACTGGGTGGGTTGTGTGTCAGGTTCCTGTAGAATTCTGTGCGATGAGCCTTCTTCAGTCCTGTACACAGGCCAAAATCTGACAGTTTCACATGTCCCTGTAAGCACATAAACTTTTGATAAGTCACCTGTAAAAACAACCTGCGCTTGCACACCATACTGTATGATGAAGAGTTAGTCAGGACATTTCTGGGTGTCTGCTTAGTCTCACCCTTGAGTCCAACAGCAGGTTGTCTGGTTTGATGTCTCTATGGATGAAGCCCAGCTGATGAATGGAGTCAATGGCCAGAACCGTCTCTGCGATGTAGAACTGGGTGGCTTCTTCAGACAGAGTGTCCTTCTTCATCAGCAGGGTCATCATGTCGCCTTGCAACAAGATTAGAAGTCAGAACTTGTAAATCTAGAATAACTGCCTTCAGGTTGTTTCCTGCTGCAAACAAATCAAGTTGCAGTTTACATCCATGTCTGTGCATGTTCATAATGTATATTTGTTTTAAAAACTCAGCATCAGCAAAAAAATACACTGAAAGTTTTCAAAAGCATCCACATACAGTAGACGAGTGAACATACTGACAGTATCAAATGTAAGAGTCAAACAAATTAATTTTAAGGTTTCAGTGCAAACCTCCAGGCAGGAACTCCATGATGAGGTAGAGGTTCCTCTTGTCCTGAAAGCTGTAGAACATCTTGACCACCCAGGCGCCATCTGCCTCCACCAGAATATCCCTCTCTGCGCGGATATGAGCAACCTGCAGGGAGATAAACAACCTAAGACGCTGATAGAACAACAGCATAAATGCTGCTGTGCTTTAAGGGTATATTTTAACATTCTTGAGAACCCTGGTGCTGACAAACACTTTACCTGTTCTTTCTCCAGCATGTCGGCTTTTCTCAAAATCTTCATTGCGTAAATGTGCCCTGTATCTTTTTTCTGCACCAAACGAACCTAATGGAGGCATCACCACAATTATGTAACGTTGTGTACATATGAGAGAGCGGACACAAAGCAAGGGCAACATTTCTAGCAGTCAATTTTTCTAACAAATTTTGACAGGATTTCAACTTTTCAAGCTTTTCTTTTGATGTACCTCTCCAAAAGCACCTCGTCCAATGACTTTAAGGGACTCAAAGTCATCCAAGCCAAGTCGCGTCCTCTTCAGTCTCAAAAACTCAGTCTCCTTTCGGGCATGCTGTGACCGGCGCATTACTTTCTGCAAAACACAGGCAGAGAGACAGTGAGTTAGACAGTGAGACAGAGAGTAAGACAGACAAAGACAAAAAAGAATGTGAGCAAAAGCATGCTTTACCTCCTCATCTGGCAAACCCTCTTCATCCATGGCCTTTTCCAGCTTCTTCTGCCTATGAATTATAAAAAGGAAACATACAGTAAAACTAGGACTTTTAAAAGGTTTACAAATCCGAACATGGGCTGAAAAGATACAGCAGAAACATTGAAATCATACTTGCTTTGCAAAACACAATTGAGACATTTTGGTATGAAAACATACCATACAAAAAGGGTTTAAATGACCTAAATGTACCACATATTGAACAAAAATCTGCTTTTAGTTTATGGAACAGTGTAAACAATGAGTCAACTATCTTGAACAAGAGGCACAAAACTGAATAACCTGGACTAGAGATCAGCTGTAATGCAGTAACGTGAGAACACAGAGGTAGATTATCAGATACCCTTTGTTGTGCTCACACCTGAGATGTAACACCTCGGCATTGTTTCCTTTTCCCTTAGCGGATTAAGTGACTCTTGGTCCTTTAAACAACATCTTCATTTACATGCTGCGCATAGCTGAGAAAACTGGCTGCTCTGTGGTGAAGGTGTTAAATGACTTGAACTGCATGAGGTAACTATTGAAAGTACAATGTCCAGGAATGAAAAAAATAAGGTAAAGAAGGTAAAATAGATATAATTTTTAATTTCACTGAAAATTTTCTTGAATAGACACATGCAACATGTCCTGGAAAATACTAATAAAGAGAGACCCATGCAAGTGGACAGGTTTGTTTCTATACATATGTGATTTAACTTTACCGCATCTCGCGCTCCTCATGCTGGGTTAACAGAGTGCTGTAGAAGTTTTCCAGTGTCAGCTTGGCCACAGTCACCCTCTCGCGGGTGTGGTTGCTCATGGGAAGGGCAGCTGCAGTCCCTCCCGTCATGGCCATACTATCCTGGAAGAAAACATAAAATAAACAAAAATAATAATAATCAGGTGCAGCACATCAGTTCAGTGGTAGTTGTTTCTCTCAACTTCTATAATATTATTTCAACCTGCCAGCATGAAGTTTCAGTGAGAGGACTTGACTTTTGAAAGAAGAAATAACTTTTTTCCCCCTACAAATTTAATTGAATTCATCGACAATAAAACACACTCCTACTCAATTCAATATAATAGCTAGACATCACTGTTTAACTGTTCTGGCAGAGTCAGTCCACTAACTTTACAACTCTTCTATACTTGTGCAAATGTTATTGGGTTTTTTTGCAGTTATCATTGAGACTTATTTACACCAGCATTCAGAACAACATTTTACAACCAATCTTACAAAGTGATAGTTATAAAGCTTGCTGGCTAAGAGAGCTATTGTCCTTCTCACACTATATCTCTTTATTGGATAAAGAAATAAAGCGTGATTGGAATAATGTGCAACACTAAGAACAAAATGTGTGTGTGCGTGTGTGTGTGTGTGTGTGCGCGCGCCAACAAGCTACAGTTGTTCACTCACCACCAAAGTCACTAAACCTCTGGCTCAGACTGTTCCACTGATAAACATCACAGAGTTACTTTCTAGTCTGACCGGTCCTTTATCCTGTAGCAGTCACTCATGATAACAGTGGCTGCTGCTCAGCAAAAGTTACAGAGGCTTGCTTTAAATGTGCTGGACGTTCACACAGTGCCCTCCATGCAGCCTCACCAACAGATCATAGACAAAAGCCTTCAATGAGTTCTCAAATTTCCAACACACACAGCTTTGGGTCTATTGTGGTGGCTAATAAGTTTACTGCTGTACCATCAGTATGTCCACCCTCGACAACATCTGTAGGAAATCAATCATCACAGAAATCAACAATCTAACAGAAGTTGAGTTAATGTGTCCATCCTGTTGTGATGTCCTATTAAAGTGGCACCTCCTAAGGTGCGTCCAGCCAAAAACGCTGAATCCTACATGCTGGGTTGAGTATTTGTAGTTTAATGATGTCCGGTTGCATACACTACTGCCACACCACACATGCACTCACCTGCACTATCTATGCTGTCTTATACCAATATAACATATTATATACATATTGTACCACTGTATGTACTGTATATAAAGTATCTTCACTATGGTATATTCATACTATTACCTTCTCTATAGTGTAAATATCTGACCCATGGTGTATACACTGTATTAATACCCAAGTGTTTATTATTGCCACTGTAACTTCTGCACATGCTGTATATATCTTTGTGTATTAATTTCACTCGGTTTATACTTTCAATGCTGTTAATAATCTGATCTAATCTTTCTGGGTAAGACTTTTAAATTCAAAACATTATCTGCCACATTTTCCCCTTTAATTTACAAGGTGAACTGCACTATCTACTTTTAGTTTTCTACAAGAGCAACTCTGAAAAAGATCCTTTAACCTCAGACTAATAGGAGATGCCCAAGTCAGAACCCTGGTACAAAAATATTCTTGTAGCCTTAAAACAGGGACAGGGAATCATGTGCCTGATAGCTCATGGTCTGCAGGGTTTCATTCCAAGAACTCATATGGTGAAATCTCGATACATTTTCCTCAGCATGAATTCTTTTTTCAATTTTACACCATCTCAGACAATATCACAATAGCCAAGAAATATTCCAAGCTGAAAGAAAACAAAGACTGAGAAAGAAAATATCCTAGAAATTTGCTTGTCACCTAAAAAGGTGCGCCATTCATTTGCACAAACAACACATTATGTAACATTGGCATTTTTGTTCTGGCTGTCCTTTATCTCTCTTTTATGCAATGATTGTTCTGTCCCCCAGGTAATTTGGGAACTACTTTCCCTAGAAAGGTTTACACTGACATCTTGGATTTGATTTGAAGCCCTTGTGTGAGTACAGTAAATATCACAGACAGTAGAAGAAACACACACAGAGGTGAAGGTTTTTCAAATTAAAACCAAACACAAATGATCAAAAAGACCATATGCAAAAAATAGCTTTAAGGAGGGAAGTTAAGTTCTCTTCTTAAATTTACAGACTATCAACATGCAGACTATGAGCATGTTATGTAATAGGGAGAAAGAGGAAGATGATGAATGTATACATAATCAAAACATTTCAGCAGCACGCCATTAGAAGGGTATGAATGGATTAGCTCACACAGAGATAAAACAGCCCTGCAACCAAGAGATAGGACCCATGTTTCGTCTAGTCACTAGTCCAGTTTCCGTCCTGGCCCCAACAATTCCACAACAACAAGACACTTCCTGACTTCTGACAAAATTCAGCCAATCAGTGCTAAAAACTGCTTGGTATGGGAGGCTTCTTTTGGGTGGAAAACATGAGCACTCACAGCTGAGGTTGTTGAGTTACTGGGTTCTGGGTACAACAGTTTTCGGATGTTCAGCTTAAAAGGAAATGCAAATAGTGATTTCCAATAAAATGACAATCTTAAGCAAATACAAATCAGCAAAAGCACATTAATTACA
The DNA here is from genome assembly GCA_029814765.1 of Acanthurus leucopareius. Classification (NCBI taxonomy): domain Eukaryota; kingdom Metazoa; phylum Chordata; class Actinopteri; order Acanthuriformes; family Acanthuridae; genus Acanthurus; species Acanthurus leucopareius. The sequence continues at coordinate 1,209,365 of JAQMCX010000036.1, read as the reverse complement.
ATTTTTGTGTCTCCTTTCCTTTCCTATGAAAGTTGGCACATGAGAAATTAATACCCATCTTAATCACCCATCTTGTGATCAGATCACAAGTGGACTGCTTTAAGTCTTTGCTACAGCAAATTATTGACTATATGTGCCTCTTTGTATATTCAGCATTCAGTGCAATAAATTAAGTGTTTTTTTCTCTGTAAAAACATCCATTTGTTGCTGTATCAGCTTGTTGGCTACATTAAAATTCTAAATGAATGTAATTTATTTAAGATTTAGTTTTTGAAGAATGTAAGTCAATATTAACTCTTCTGTTAGCTCTGTTTTTGGTCTCCACCACCGAGGGCAATATGTGGCTCTTTAGCTACTATATGCTGGACTGTGTTCATGGGCTAGCTGCAAACCTTGCCTGGTATGTTGCTTGGTAGCATAGTATTGGGTCATGTAGAGCATACTGACTGAAAACAACTGTCTTTTGCTGCAAAAACGACATTATAAGAGAGAAGAGGATGAACCACAAAGATCAGGTTGTAGGCTATGAGACCAATACAGTATAAAGCTGTGGGTTCACTCACAGAATGATTTTAGTGGTCAGTGCAAACTAATCCAAACTGTACAATGCGGAGTTAAACAGATTTTTGTCAGTCTCAATCAAAGCTAACAACTTCCATATATTGGTAATTTTCATTATAAACCAATATTATCCAGATCAACCAGATAGCACTTTAGAGCTGAAATTACACTTTTGAGTTAATAAGAATGCTTTAACTTGGACGTGGATGGAATTTTTGCTTGTTGCCCCACAAAAGTAGAAAAAAAGAGTTTCATTAGAACTGTTAGACTCTTAGTAGAGACAGCTGAGCCTATAGCTCAGACTGAAGGGTTTCTGTTTGGCTTGAAGTTAACCAGATCCACCCTCTAGCTGAACAAACAAGGCAACAGCACTCAGGCACTTACAAGGAGGGCTTTATTAAAGTAAGCTCACTGAATGGAAACTAACGTCTGCTTCCAAAACAGGTGACAGGGCCAAAAATCTGGCCAACCAAAACTATAGTCTATGGATAAATTATTTTTACAAAGAAAAGTATTTATTCAACAGTCACACAATCAATAGAAATTTGTTTTTAAACTTTGAAGCAGTTTCCTTATCTTTTTAAAAGTGTTAAAGGATCAGTCCTACCAAGTGACACAAAATGTACAGTAATTCCTTGCATACTTGTAGTGGTGCCTGGCCCTTAAAACTGTGTTTTGTTTTGCTGCCAAGTCCTTGAGATCTACAATAACATTTCTGCAGCTTCCTGAGTTGAAATACATTACTGATATTAGGTGTATTAAAAATGTATTTTAACAAGTGAACAGCAACATTTCTCAACATTCTCTCAAGAAAACAGAATCCTGCTTACTTTGCATGGTCAACAGTCATTGCAGTAGTTTAAAAAGCATAGACGGGTGTGTGTTTGCCAAAAAACAGTGCTGACTATAGGAGGTCTGTGGATATCTGTGGTATTTAGTATATCTTCATGGGCAGGTACATGTTAGCCCATTACAACATTATAACAGGAAAGCAAGGGTTTTAATCACTGAGTTAATGTGTGTGTATGTGAGGACAGAGACACACTTCAGCCCTGAGGTACTGTAAGTGACTGGACAGGAAACCTTCTCTGACCTGAATGAAAGGGCTCAGTCATGACACCTGAGGTAAGGGGTGTACACAAATGAGTGCTTCAACACACACACACACACACACACAAAAGCCTCTGGCAAAAATAACGACCATTTTTGTGCTTAAAAAAGCTTCTATAACAATCTGACAGCGGAAACTTGATGGTGTCTACCAATCATTCAATAACCTTCCCAGCATTATGCAGTATTTTTTAAATAAGTCATCTGGCAATATTCCTATTACATATTCTTATTCAGGGTCTCAGTGTCTGTTTTTTCAGTGGAAAAATACACTTCCAAATTTAAGGAAAAATTAAAAAGGACACTTATTTAAAAAACTTTACTTGGAGTTGTGTTTTGTTATAGTGTTTCTCATTTAAAGTAAAATAAATATTTTAGTAAAATATTCCATTTACAACTTATTATGCACGTCTAATATGAGAAATAACTGCCATGATTTAAATTTAACTTGATGACCTACACCTGCAGGGAGCAGTACATGAGCTATGTACACGCATTATTGTCTTGACTTGCTAATGTTTTAAAACTCATCTAGCAGAAATAAAACTTTCTGTTCCACCATGTCAAACCTGCCCTAACGTTACCTGATACCTGCTGCCACTACTGCCTGGCACATGACAGTCAATAGTAGCTAAGATTTTTTGCGTTGGGCTAACAGTACTTTTTTTTAAATTTATATTAGGTCAGTAAAATGCAAATATTGAGTTACATAGTTTCTGTGTTCCGCTAGCTAGCTATTTCTCCAGTATAATGTTATTCCCTTTGCGTCTCTGTCTGGCAGGTTCCATGACAGCCACAAAATAACAATTTCGGCAGCATAAAATAAAGCACACGCTGTGAGAAATTCATCTACTTACCTCCGTGTCCTGCTCCAGAGTCAATTATTGGCTTGCCGCCACCCCACGACCCAGCTGAAAGAAAAATATTTATTGTGTTTTCTGCCTAATAATTATGGCTAGAGGCTCCAGTTATTGGCCACCCCTTAGAAGAACTTAGGAGGCTGCACAGTAAACATCACCGATATGAACGCGAAATCTTAACAAAAGTCCACTGACGTCGCCAACAAGCTAACCTGAAGTAAATTAAAAATATTTACGGCCTTCATTTGTGCACCCTGACCTCGAATTTCGGCGCCTACTCCGTCTTTCTCGCTATAAAATATGAAATATGCAACGATGCTTCCTGAGACTGTCGGGATCATCAGACGCTCCAGCCACGCAACGGCGTAGTATTTGATTGACGTTAGGAAGAACCAATCACCTATAAAGATATGGGCCGGTGGGTTCCACTGTCCAATCATATGTGGAATACGCATGTAAATGACATGTGCATTGGCCAATGAGAAGATCTATACCGCCCTCCAAGGGTTGTGCTCCTGGACATAGGTTCATTTGGTGTGTCTGCTAGCAAACCTTTGTAGATATGAAAGAATACATTGCAGCTGCAGTAGATGTAGCCTTTGTTACATAATTTCATTACTTATGACTATGAAAAACCTTACATAAAAAAAAACATATTATTACAATATTTTAAAAAAATAAATTACACAACCACCACTGAAATAATTGATTAATTCAAACACAAATGCCATGTAAACCACACAAAAATTGTAAAGGTCAATAAAAGGTCAAAAATATAAATTGCAAACTTCTAACTGCTGTGATAGACCAAGGCACATTTACACAAAAAAAACTAGTTAAATATCAACTATTTTTTCTGCAATATCATTTCTGAATAAATGTTAAACCGAAACTGTAATCCATGCCCCATGGACTTTTTCCCAATGACAATGGTAGAGATAAAACACCATAAAGTATGTATGATAAGAAAACATAAAATTATTAAAATGCGCAACAAACAAACTGGAGCTATTGTCTTTACAGAGATATTTCTATTGGGATAAAAAATCTGAGTCAAGACCACCACTGCTTGTTTAACTCAAAATATATAAAACGGCATTGTTTAAAGTAGACACTTAAGATTACGCTTTAAATTCCACCATAAAGAGAAGAAATTTTACAAGCATCGACTTCCCCTCCCTTTTTCCAAGCAAGGCCGCTTAAAAATTTATTTACCCTATTTGAAATATTTCTATTTCTTGTTTACTTGTGTTTATATGCTAAAGGACAAAGAACATCTATAAAGAAAAATATTTTATATATTACCACTGAAAATGAGGGTACCAAAACTAATAAAACCAACAATAAGCTTTTGTTGCCCATAACAGAGTGCAAAGCAGGTCAGGCTGGTAGGTGAAGGTTCTCTGCCATAAATCTCCTTATTTGGAGGGGCTGAGTGCTTTTACTGTTAGAGCCATGATGTCAACATACACAGAGGTGGGTGTACTCCCCTAACACGTCTGGGTGTGGTGTCTAGCAGACAAGGCTGTTTTTATATTTCTCACATCAATGGTGCCCACTGAGCTGTGACACAGCACCTATATTTAGGTTTGGGCTATAAACTCTCTGGCCTGCAGCCTATGCTTTACAAAGTTCAGTCTTAAACAACTGAGCCACATTTTTACTGAAATCTAGACTGCACATGACTGTTGCTGCATACGACATTAAAACAAGAGTTATGTGTGATTAAACACTGAAAGAATTATTTTTTCAATTCAGATCGTTTGTTAGATTGTCAGAGGAGGTACAGAAGTAATTATATAAGAGATCACATGAAACAAACACTTAATTTGTGGGGCATCAAAGCATATTTTCCTTCTCTATAAATCATCTTGTGATCACCTGAGTCCTCTCAGGCCATTAAGGCTTTAGAAAACAGAAACATATAAACAGTATTTCTTTTCTTTTAGAGCCTTCATAATAAAGGATACGAGAGTATTTGAAGAGACCCAAAAACAAACTAATTTGGGCCAACATTACTTAGCTACGAAAGTTCCAAAGCTTCCGCAATACTAATTCTTCTTTTAAAACAGTTTCTGGTCACTCATGCCAATTACAATATTCTGATTTCTTGTACTGATTCTTAAATAGCCCAAGCTTCCCAAATGTGTACATCCTTTTGTCATCAGCACTTCTCTTCCCTATTTTAACTCCTCCACAGGCTGCCCTACATGTTTTTCTATCTTACTTATGAAATCCTCTCAGACATCATGAAATATACTAAAACCATAGCTTAGTTCCTAAAATCATTTTGGACATTCTGAGGTATGTTCAACCAGTAAGTACCACCATTCAGGAGTCATGACAGAACACAGGACAATAAACAGCATTGATCGCTGATTAACAAATAAGAATGAAATAACAGAAAACAACAGATCACAGCTATCTGAGAAAGCAGAAGTGTTGTCATGTTGAAAATGAGATCATTCCATAAAAAAAAGAAGTTATGTACACATGAATTGTTAGATAATTTTGTTGAGTCCATATAGCATAGTGAGTCATAATTCATCCTTTGTGTGATTTAACATTCTAAATTTAGGACCAATACTTTGAAATAAACCACTGCTGTTTATTATTGAGGACTGACAGAGATTACAACAGTATTAACTAGTTCAATGAATTTCGGTATGAGTTTAGCAATTTTACAAATAAATATGAAAGGGACATTGCTTGTTAGCATTAACTGCAACAATTAACACCCTCTGTTCCCTTCATTCAGATTTTATTTGAAAACAATTAAAAGAATGTATGAAAACACCTAGGCAAAACTCAAAATCGGTTCATGAAAAGACAACTAGTATGAACAAATATTCTCAGCATTTGTTCAAGCTTTATTTTTAAAAAAAGACAAAACTCAAAAGACAGATTCATACTGATCTTAGCAGTTATGTCAACTGTCCTGAAAAATGTTTTGAAGATTCTGAGTGAATATGCTCCAAAACCAGAAACTCCATAATTTCATTTATAAATATATACAAACAAGCAGAATTCTTTAATATACAACACATACTTAAAACACAAAAAACAGGGTGACCATCTACACAGTTGGAACACAGTCTAATTTTTCAAAACTCCCTATATAAGCAGAAAGGTCCACACACAAACATGTATATGAAGATTTTTGCTTGTGCTCCTTTCCAATGAGCATTGCGTATTTACTAGTACTACTGCAACAAACTTGAGTTTCACTGACTGTGTGACATCTCACATTTCCTTTTGAGGCTTGCAGCTGATGTCTGAGGGAAAAAATAACAACTGAAAATGTTTGGAAATGTCCGGAACTGCATCATGTACGTTGCAGGTCAGGATTCGGCTGGTGAAGGCTGGCTTGGTGCTCCATTGCGGGTGCGGAGCTGTGACTGGGCAATGTCAGCCAATGCGCTCTGGATCTTCTCCAGCAGCATATCGCCGCGGTAAACCACCTCCTCCAGACGAGCTGCTGCCTCATGGTTCTCCTCCTCCAGCTGCCGTAGACTGGCCGCCTGAGTAGAGGTCACAGATTTATTTACGACAAGAGGTGGCAGTACTTTCTGTGCATTAAATGACTGATATAAACATGAACCTCTTATTTGTTTACACAGAAATGTGGTGCTAGTCTAACATATAAAAATAAATGTTAGTATATCAAAGATTAGAAGATAAGAAGCAATATGTCGTTTTTGATATATATATAAGATGTTATATATATATAAATATAAATATCCTTAGATATGCTGATTTAGTGTTTTGTCACTTTTATTTGATGTCCTCTAATTGCAAGAGAGGAGCAAAGAGGAGACAGTGTTAGTCTTGCCAGGACAGGATCAATCTGAAGTCACTTTTTGTTACACTGACACACTGACACTGACACAGAAAGATTTTATTATTGAAAATGCTCATTTTGTAGCATTGACTATTGGACTCAGACTGACACTTTCCTTTACTTTTTCAAACTAAAAATTAACTTAAAAATCATTGCCATACTTTTCAACTCAGACTGATACTTAAACTCAAATGATTTGGATACAAAAGATTTCAGCTGATGAAGACTCAAGCAGGTTTAACTTAGAATCTTAAAAAAAAAAAAAAAAAAAAAAGAGCCATGTTCAAAAATACATGGGAGTCATATGCTACCCTGTGGTCGTCCCAGATATACATAGGTTACTTACTCATATCACTTGCATCATTTTTTAACCCAGTTACCAAGCAGGGATAATTTGAATTTGATCTAATATTACAGTCTTACTGTCAGGAAAGGAAACAGCACAGAAATAGCAGCAATCTTTACTCTCCTCGTCAACTATAGACATAATAAGATTTAAACTTACATTAATGTCAAATTAAATCTCCAAGCTCATCAGAAACCATTGTTTGCCCTTACACAGCAACATGGTATTTTCATAGTCTACACTCACAAGAGATGGTATTCTTCTTCAAATGATTAAACCACAAGCTACATTACATACAATAAAAAATGTTGTAATGCGACATTGGAAAGACAAACACGCAGTAGATAATAAAATGACAGTAGGTGTGGATGTTTCAGTAATCAAAGTGTTTCTTCAAAGAGTGTATCTGCATCATCTGGGCTACTTCATATATCACCAGCCTGAAAGTGGCACTATAATCACTTGGTTGTTTGCTTTATACACACGAACACACATAATTTCCCTTCCCTTTTTCTTTTTTTCCCTTTCTTGAGCTGTCAATTTGGGAAACAGCTGAACAAGTGTTCAACTAGCTCCCCCTGGTGACCAAATGCAAGACGTTTAAAACTGGGCTTTTGTGTGTGTTCATTCCCTTTCAAGTAGGGAATATGCAACTGAAATGCATGTCTTAGAGGTACTTGCGAATTTGCTAACCTGCAAAGCTGCGGTGGATTCCTCGCTGGGAAGAGAGTCTATTAGTACATCCACATCTTTGGCTGTTCTGGCAATCAGGGCTGCAAATAGCTGGGCGTATTCTATATAGAGATGGATAAATTTGAATCTTCATGTCAAACAAACATTTTTCTTTATTGTGTAAGTCATTAGCAGACAGATAATGGGAGAGAAATGTATATGTATGCCTGTACATGTGTATGCATTGTTTCACCTATCAATATAAAGAGTTAGGGACAAGCCAGAGCTCCTTATAAAATAAACATCTGGAGTCACACTGGTTTCTTCTCTAAACTGGAGCCATGTAATAGCAGGAAGTAGCCTGTAGTTTTTTGTTTGTAGTAAAAAAGGGTTATACCTTCACTTCAACCTTTAAATTAGTCTTTTTAGAGGAGGAGGAGAAGGTGGGGGTGATCACATAATGAAATATGAATGCAAAAACTCAAAATCTTCTATTAAAAACCTTAACAGAAGCTTTTGATGTTCAATAAATACATTTGGTAAAGCATTGTTTCAGTTCAAAGCTATTAGCGACAGATTTGTGAATCTTTCCCTTTTGTAGATGAAATTGTTATTATTATTTGTAACTATGATGATGTTCTTGCAAAAATAACCAGGAAAAACTCTAGTGACTGGAGGATGTCGCTTGTTATATGATATGGCAGTACCTTATTAACTTAATACAACCAATATTAGATTTATACTGAACATCAGTAAGGTACAAACAGAAACTGGTTAGAGGCCAAACACAATGGTATTGAACGAAAGGATAGAAAGGAAATAACTAAGGTATTTGATTATAGATTTATAACAGAAACAAAATCACCACCTTCGGTTGGGTTTGCTGGCTGATCTCTGTTGATTGCTGTCTGGATGTTACTGAAGGAGGCAGGAGGCGCACATTGCTGCAGGACGCCGATGGCATTACAAAACTGATCTGCAAGCTGGACGCACATTACAATACAATTAGATTCAACTTTCATTTAAACAAGTAATTATTTTTAGAGTCGCTCATTGTTTACAATGTTGTGACACTGCGGCACTGTGGTAAATGATTATGTGTGCAATGTAATTTAAAGCTGTGATACAGGCCCTTAACGTTAGCTAACGTTACCAAGTGATGTTGCAATGTAACGTTAAACAAGTTAGTCAACGACTGGGGGCACTTCTCCGCTTATCTACCACGACAAAACTGTGTAAAGGATAAAAATATAGGTTTTTTTGTTAATCATCATAAATAAACTCCCAAATTTCCCTACCGAATTGACAGCGTCTTGGAGTTGTGTTAGCCTGTCCGCCATATTTTCTGTATTTTGGATGAACAAGGGTGTCGCGAGAATGCGTAGATATCAGAAAAGCTCGCGGGATTTGGGAAGCTTTGGTTTGCATAGTGCCGTTTAGGGTAAGCTGTTGCCGAACATATCACCTCAAGACTGGCCTTATAGCCAACGAGTGTTTAACATTAAACCAGCGTCTCACATCTACTACTTCTTTTGCTTTGTAAAGGAACAGAGCTGCATCTAAACCTCTACTTATTGCTTCTCGATGGGGACTATTTAGCCTGTAGCCAATGTTAGCTACCAAACATCAACAGGAAGTAAAAGACTAACTAGCAATGTCTTGCACTTTGAGCTCTCCAGGTACAACAGTTTGTTCTTTAATTATTTTATAATGTAAGTTACGAGGAACTGTTTTGAACGCCAGTAGAGTAGTTAGCCCAATATGTTTGTGCTATGAGCCTTTGGTGTTTTTCGTGACAGTTTTAGTGTTCTTTGTCAGCTAAAAGGTTAGCCAAGACTTGAATGTATCTGCTGCTTATATGTGCTGGTTATATTATATTTAACCTAAACAGTAAACTAAATCAGTTAAAATTTAGTGCAGAACTGTTTACACTTTTACTACAGCTGAGTATTACATGGCATACCGGTAACAAAATATATCACCAACAACAAGGTAATGTTAGCTTTAGCTGACACAGCAGCTGTCATTCAGTGGGTGTGACGAAGAGAAGAATAGGGTAAGCAACGAGTAAGGAGAATTTGTTCTTCACGAGTGCTCTGACAAGGCGTTATTTCCCCCACTGTCCTTAACCATTGCTTTTGGATTTATTAATTTTAGTGACTATATAGTAGCGAGCTTTTGTTTTTGTTACAGTAACTTTTGACTGGAATTTAGTAAGTGGTGAAGTACCTTGAACTCCCGTGGTCAAGTTTATTACTTTAGATAAAAGCCCTAATTATAATTCAAAGTACAGACTTCTAAATGGCAGTATTGGTTCTGAAAAAGTTCGATGGTATTAAATACCCCTTTCTTTTTCAGTCTGTTTTTCCTTCACAAGTTTAATTACATGAAAAAATTTATACCAATTTTATCTGGAATTATGAGGCATCCACTGATCTTCTCAGAAGAAAAGAGAAAATTTTCCAGTTTCTGCTTACAGTTCAAGTTCATTCAGCACTTATAATAACTCAGTTTTGTTTCTAGGGTAACACAGTATGTACTGCTCTGAAATATTTCTAATATGAAAATGGCAGCCTGAAAGAAAGAGAGTTACTTTTCTCTATCAAAGCTGTTGTCCTTAAACCTTTAAAAATCTTTTGTAAGAAAATGTTTGTACTCACATTTCATCAGGCATGAACTGTACTCTGGAGAAGGTGCTGGCAGATGCCAAATCATTAGTGGAAAGGCTTCGTAACCATGACAATGCTGCTGAGATGTTAATTGAACAGACAACATCGCTCAATAAGCGAGTGGAGGCTATGAAACAGGTACTGTATCACATGCTAATGGATTTAATATATACATCCTTTTTTAACAACAATGATTAAAATCCTACACTGGAAAAAATTACTGAAGGAAATGAGCATTAATGAATTATGTAAATCACATGTTCATTTGAAAAATTTTTCATTCAAAAATGCAAAAAAATGATAAACTATTCCAAAATTATTGTGCAAAGATTCTGACTCAGCACTGTATTTTAAAATTATAAGCCATTAAACATATTTGACTGTAGACCGAAATCTCTCGCTTGTTTAATGAGTTATTTTGGTTATCTCACATTGGCAGTACCAAGAGGAGATTGACTCATTGAACCAGGTTGCACGACATCGTCCCCGTTCTAGTCTGGTCCTTGGAATCCAGCAGGAAAACCGTCAGATCAGAGAGCTCCAGCAGGAAAACAAAGGTAGGTTGTTAATTTTTTATATTGTTTGATATTGTTAATTTTATTGTTGGATGAAGATTTTCGAGAAAATAAGTTGCGGATGCTCCACGCCAAAGCAAAGTGTAAATGTAAATGTAAATGTGCTTTATTTATACAGCCCTTTACAACAAACCTTTCGGTGAACCAAAGTGCTTTACA
>JAQMCX010000036.1:1182471-1197320 GCA_029814765.1 Acanthurus leucopareius | reverse complement strand
GCGCCTTATAATGCGGTGCGCCCTATATATGAAAACAGTTTTGAAATAGGCCATTCATTGAAGGTGCGCCTTATAATGCGGAAAATACGGTACATATCACTTTCAGTTTTGCAGCTGATGAAGTGTATATTAAGTCAAGGTAAGGCAAAAGTGTGTTTCATTTGGTCACCTGTTGCTCTAATTCAAGAAAAACACCAGATGATCCAACAGAGTTTAAGGAATACAATAAGCATGATCAAACATAACATGGAAAAAAAATCTCTGCCACATTTTCTTCAATGGAATTTTATCTGTAGTGGTGGCTGTTTAACAAAAAAGATAACAACTCTCATAATCACAAACTGGGCCAACTTCAGAGGCTCATAAACTCTAGAAATGACACACTGTGCTTTTATATTAACCTACTTGGCACCAACTGTCTGCGGTCCATGCTGTCAGACAACCTGCAGGTTACTTTATTTTGCCTTGGGTCTGTCACAGCCCAATGTTGTTTTCTGCCACAGTAACTTAGATTGATTGAAACAGGAAAACAAACTTAATGTTTTTAACTTAATATTGTGCACATCCTCAGACAGTGCTCCTGTAAACTGGGAAAAAAGGTCATGTGAGAAAGAGAGAGAGAGAGAGAGAGCAGAAGAGCAAAATTTGAAGAGGCAAAATGAATCTGTAATATTTGGCATAACAAGCTTACAACTCAAACAGATCTTCCTAATGTCCAAAATCATCTAAGATGAGCTAGGTTTATTGTTTAATTTTTATGCTTATTTTAAGGCATGATTGTTTATTTTGCTTTCATGCATCAGTTTGTTGGTGTATTGGGTGGATATGAGCTTTATATACATAATGGTATGGTTCTATCACTGTCTATAGGATATAACTTTGAATTTAATAGAGGATGATCAAAACTGAAATACTAATCAAGTGATTAATTTGTTAAAAAGCATTAGTTTTAAATTGATAATGTAAGGTTGCATTACTAATAGGGGACATTTAAGTCAGTTATCTGAAAATATAAAGATAATATATCATTAAATAGTTTTTAACTTAAAGAGCAGAGGAAATATCGCAGATGCAACAGGAATATAGTGTATCTACAGTAGTGCAACAATCAAGAATTAAAAGATGAGGATTCTTTGCACAAAAATATTTGCATTAACTTGCTACCAATATGTGTGATCAAAGAAAACAACCATAATGAAAGAGCATTGTACAGAATCTAATACAACCAGAGGCTCTCCTGAGGGTTCATGGCAACCTCTGAACAGCGCAGTTCATAGGCAGCACACTGCAAACAATCTGCATCATCTATCATGTGATTTATGAAAAAGAAAAAAAAAATCTAATTTTTCCCTCTCTGTTACAGACCGGGTGTTTTTCCTGCCGGGAACGTTTCAGAATGTGAATGTTTCCAAGAATGAGACGGTGCAGGCCTCGGTGTCCAGGATCTCCTCAGACGTCGCTTTCATCACCCTGCAGTTCCACACGCAGCGCCACAACGCCACGCTTTCCTACACCAGGGTGAGAAAGTGCTGACCTGCTTCATAGTTTGAGACAAAGGCATCCGGTTTCCCAGAGTTAAACTTCTGTGGAACAGCTAAAAATGGGCTGAATGTGGTGATTCAAATGTGTTATGAAAATTCAGTCTGACAGATTTATCTCTTCCCCATTATCTTAACAGGACACATAAATTGACAGTCCCTATTATTATACATCACATATTGATAACTTTACCAAACTTAGCAACAGTGCATATGTAATCACATAATGTGATAATTTAAGAAGTCGAATAATTCATGAAATACTAACAACAGATCATGAGAAAAAATATAAAATATTACATAGAGGTCAAGATTGCATAGTATTATGCGAAGTAAAAGGCCACACTTTTTTGCTCTCTTGATGAGCGAGAAAGGAAGATCAATACCATTCTTTTTAACTATGAAGTTGCAGAATGTAGTCAGTTAGCTTGGCTTAGCATAGACTGCTAATAGTGGGAAACTGGCCTACAAGTACTAATAGTGCACACAGACAAAAACTCACTGTAAATCTAAAGCAGTTTTCAGATGTGTTAGCTAACACCATGAACATTTTAGGAGTTTTACGCCGAGACAAAATTATAACCTGAACTAATGCTCAGTCATTTTTAAAACATATCAGTATTGATGATCATGCGCTTGTTTTATGAAGTCTTCTCTATATTTGGTGTGACCAATTGAATGTCTAGGTTTGTTATTTTAAAGCAAACATTACTGGACAAGAAAAACCACCAAATGAAATGAGATACCATGGTGTACTGGACTCCTGTCTTTATCTGAAGATAAGAGACTGTGCGTTCCCAGATTTCTGTGAGTTGCTGTATGTAAATGTTTGCATGAGGTTGATAGATGGTTGTAGTGAACTGAAAGTTCAAAGATACAGATCTGTTGTGATGGGATTCATGGTATCATTAACCAAGATGACTCAGTCTTTCCAGTCTTGCTACTGATAGTTTTCCACAAATCGCCACCGCTGGTCTTTCAGACAACATGCACTGCTGTAAATGCAAAGCCACATATTTCACGCCACACAGCTAAACTGAGACTTTTTTTTTTTCTTCTTAGGCTGATACCAATTTACGTAATGCTAACTAACACAGACCCTGAATGCACATGCTTCTGAGCACGACACTTCTCTAAAAGTGGCTCCTGAACATTTATAGAGCCGAGACAGTGAAGCCTGCTGGCTAACAGAGATGGAAGCTCAGTCACGATATGAGTTTCAGATGTCTAATTTTCTGTTAAATCTCAAATCACATGCTTAATCTTTGGATAATTTTTTTTAGTTTATTGAGTTATTTCATCTTTGACATGGTTGCATGAAGTAACAAAAATGAAACTGTGTAATTAAAAGTACGCTTCATGTTGTATGAAGACAAAGTTGGTGTTACTAACAGATGATGAATGAGGTTTTATGAGTGAGGTCGTCTGACACGCTGAGAGAGGTGGCAGTCAGCTGATGTACAGTCCACTGGTCATGAGCAGCAGATAGGGGGCCGCTGAGGGCAAACCTTCTGGCGTCAGTCCCAGAAGTCTCAGAGGCAGCTTGGTTTGGGTCCATGCTGCGCAAAAGGGCAGTTAGCCAAATTTAGTTTAGCTTTGTTTTTGCTAGTGATGGAACCAGCAGAAAGCAAGAGAAAGGAAAACAGATCTGGTGAGTTTCTCAGCTGAAGGAAATGTCTCCTGAAATTGAAATGTCCCTTGATGCAAATGAACCTCTGAACTCTGCATGGAACTCATCACTGACACCAAAAAAACAAAATCTGCACAGGAAATTCATGAAGAAAAAGAGGAAGTGTTTTTTAAATGGAAGCAAGAGTTGATACGAAGTGAAAACACACACTTCACACTTAAGTTTGCTGTATATCATTGTCTCTCTTTCATCAGGTTGGTTTTCCTTTTGTCACTTTTACTCACTTCAAGTTGTAGACCTCAAAATCTTTTCTTATCTCTCTTATCGATATTATCAGCCAGCAGGGTTGTAGCCAACAGTCCATTTCTTCTTCTGGTTAACAAATCCCTTGTATAAAACTCAGTTTCTCCACACCAGAGGTTTTTCTCATTTATAATAATCTGCCAAATAAACTTCAGTGTTTTAAAATGGAAATTGGACATGCTCTCATTAACAGAACTCAGTCTTTCTAGGTAAATCACTCTTGTGTACGTTTCCATTTAATGAACAATGAGTTATCATATAAAGGTGTAAATCGTTTTCACACTTTTGATTGTGATGGTTTGAAATACCCGACATCAGTGACGTGTTGAATAAATTCAGTGGAAACCACATCGAATGGAGTATTTCTACCCAGTCCAACCGTGTCTGACCAAGACGGCTGACATGGACCACAATGGACTTATTGTACGAGCAGTTGGACTGAGAGTCATGCAATGTGGGCACAGTGCTTCGATGCTGCCAGGCTCTTCTCACTACAGCAGTTTAGCATTTGCTAGAAAAATATGTCAAAATACATGTAAGAAATATGTGAAATGTTTTTCTTAAATGGTTTTCTTGCTCTCTGCTGTCTGTCACAGTGTCACAATTCTGACTTCACCGGCAGTACAAAGTGTCTTTTCTGAATTATTCATTTTTGTTCCATGCAGCACACCAGTAAGCCACAAAGCTCTTGCTTTTGATCTCGACTCAGATATTAGTAATGGATAACCCTAAAATCTCATCAAACAACATGTGTAACCACAGTTTTTGCACACACGCTCTAAATTGTCCTGGTTAGTAAATTATTTCAATGAAAAACAAAGATGGTAGTGTTGATACCTTGCCGGGTGCGCTGTTGTGGCTGGTCAAAAAACAATTAAAGAACTACAACAACAAAAAAATCTTTCCCTAATGTCAATAAAAGTAGGATGTGCAGCATGAAGAGGGAAAGTCTGATCTCCATGAGAGTCCATTGACGAAATGATGATGCATGTTGATCACATTGGAGTTTTTGCATTTTTGTCTCCCGAGACACAGTGCTTTTTTTCATTGGACAACACATATTCTATTGTTGTCAGCAAACAAGTTCATGCAAACAAGCTCATGTAAACAAGCAGTGTACTGGTTCAGGATAGGGGAAACTGTGTCACACAAGAAAATATTTGGCTGCCAAAAATACACAACTTCGTTTTGTTGAATTTGAACAATTATCTAGTTAATTTTGGAAAATCCTCTTAGCAAATTTGTATCTACATACAGTCATCTAAGGACAAGAGAGAGGTTATTTTGCATTTTTCTTATTGTCTTTTTTTTTTTAAAATGAGTAAATAGTGCTTTAATAAGCATCTATATTCAGCTGTGGATTAATACATATCAGGCAGTAAACATAGCTCTTATATTTGTTAATAATAATAAACCCAGAGCAACAGTGTAGCTAATTCATGTGTTTATCAGCCTTTGATTGTACACACACTTAGTTGTTGATTGGTTAGTTTGTGTCTTCCCATTGGATTTTCATGATTACAAACAAATATTGAATATCCCCGGATTTATCACTTAATCTGTTACTGATCTGGACTTATCTGAACTTTTTACTAGCTCTTCCTTTGAAGAGAATTAATTCAGTTTCATTGCACGAGTTGTAAGGCAACTAATACAATTTGTTCGAAAGAAGATTCCAGGAGAGAGAGAGAGAGAGTTTCTAGTTAATGACTCAGGTCACTGTCCAAACACAGACACAAGCTTTTTTTTGACCTTTTGGTCACAAACAGTCTCATGAGCCTAATCATAAACTAAGCCATTTAAATATTTCACTGCCTTAAGAGACTACAGTGAATTATAATCCCTTAGCAAGTGACATGCACTGTTGATTAATAACACAGTAATCTGTGGAACAAAGAACAAAGTGTGTTTTGATGCTTTCGGAGAGAAAAACACGTTGCAGACATGTTGGCTTCAGATTTAATCCTCAGTCCGTGTACAATAAGCCTGACATAGTGTCTGTTTGCATGTTATCACTGTCAGTGCTGACATTAGCATTTAGCTAGCTGCTGAAGTTATAGTGATATTGATGGTATTCATGTTTGTTTGCTCGTGCACATGGATTGTGGATCTGCTGACCAGATGATATTTGTGTTTCTTACAGATGACGGGTCAGGGTCTCTCTCTGACAGCCGTGGACTCGGGGCTCCTGTCGGCTCTCCAACCAGGCCAAGTGTCCCTCTCACTGTTCATATCTTCTCCTGACTCTGACACTGTGGCTGGCACCGGTGTCATCCTTTTATACTCCAGCTCTGGTATTTCCTCTTAAACATTTTTCAGTGTCTGGTCTTTCAAAAACACATGTCAATGTGCTTCTCCTCTGATTTGTTGCACTCGGCCTGAGTTTTACATAATCGGACACAAACAAGGAAGTTGCAACTACTCTTCACCAAAACTTTGTGCTCAACCACAACACGGTTAATTTTTTCACCACAGGCTTAAAAAAAAGTGCAATCATCGTGATTTTGACTAGATGACGATTGTGCAAACCATGTGTGAGCACTGACATTGATTGTGCATCATCGCTCATGTGCCTTTCTGCTGTGTTGAGACACTCTTACAACAAATCATCATGACATGGCAGCCCGTCCCTATGCCTCAGGAAAGGCTTTTCTTTGTTTG
This sequence comes from Acanthurus leucopareius, assembly GCA_029814765.1. NCBI lineage: Eukaryota > Metazoa > Chordata > Actinopteri > Acanthuriformes > Acanthuridae > Acanthurus > Acanthurus leucopareius. Next base: position 1,191,188 of record JAQMCX010000036.1, on the reverse strand, counting down.
TTTGTTTGTTTGTTTGTTTGTTTGTTTTTAGATTTTTTGTGTGCATCAACTAAAAAGTTTGCTCCCTTTCAGATCCAGTTCCTGGAGCGTGTAACATCGAGTTCAGCCTGAACATCGACCCAAACGTCTACATCCGCTACAACCTCTACGAGACCACAATCCGTTTTGCACCAGCAAATATAGGATATGAGAGGTAACCCACACTGTACTGACTGCCATTGTCTGATCGACTTCCTGTTCAGCCTGTTCAGCCTGTTCAGCTGTCAGGGGCATAAACTCACCTGCATGGCCCTGCTGACAAACCGCCTCACCGTTTATTCACTTAAAAATGATCTAATAATCTCTCACACACACAGCCTCCCATCATCCTCCTTTACTGCTGCAGCTGATCCGTAGTACTCACTTCATTTTCTCAAGAATGTCTGTTATGTGTCAAAGCCATTTGGAGCAGATGACTCAATAGAGGACTTGTTGGCTTGTTAAGTCACTTCCTGTGGTGTCATTACTTGCTGGTCTGTAGCTGCTCAAACTGATTGTTTGTAAAACTCCTGTCAGGCTTAGGTTCAATAAACAGTTAATGCTTTTGAGGAAGAGGGGTTTCTGCATGTTTACTCGTAGTGTTCAGTTCTTCATCTCAGTTCTGTTGAGGTTTGGCTGAAAGTGAAATCTTTTGAGATTGTAGCATTGTGGAGACAGAGGCCACAGCTCATGAAAACCAGCTGGTCTCCACTGGTGAATTACCAGCTGTCAATCTGTGTCTCACTTTACTTATTTATTTTCAAACAGCATGCATAAAATTTGGAAAATTTTGTATTCAGCTCACAGGTATCAGTTGCTTTGGGTAAACACTTGTGGATTTGTTAACTGTATTTGGTTCCTGGTCAGTTCCTTTTCGTTAAAGCTTGACTTGTTATACTGGTTATTATTTCAGGTGAGGAGTCCACTCCTTCCATTCTTTTCCATCTCTAAACTTTGGCCTTGAATTCTTTACAGTGAAAATGCAACAAACTTAAAACCACTCATAGTCACCAGATTGACTTGATAATCGAGTATGTAAATTCCTTATTATGTTCTAATTATATTTAGTCTTGGACAATAAAACTGTACAATAGCATGCTGTTAGTGCAGCTACTGCAAAACAAATCAACATTGTTGTTGTTTTTGAAATAACAGGAAATGACTTGATAGATGCTGCAAAGATTAATGAATTATTAAGAAAAACAAGGTATACTTATCGTTCGTTCATTTGAAAACAAATTGAAAACCTTAAGCACAAGACACAAAGGTTTTTATGTTATGAAGCCAACTGCATGTGCTCATTAGTGTTTCTAGGCTTTTCTAAGTTCTGGGAAACTTAAACAATGAAATATCTAACTTACTATGAGAAAACTATTTGTTCAAAATGTGCTTTCCTAAGATGCCCCAGTCACAGATTTCGATAAAAGTCAGCATTTATCCAGGGTCAGTGGTAGCTTAACACATCAGTGTGTACCAGTGAAGCCATTGTGGTCAAGCTGCTTGATTTATTTGTTTTGATTAAACTTCATATTTAAAACTAAACCCAACTTAACCAGGCTCAACTAAGCCAGGGTCCTGTCTCACAAAGCACATTTAACTTGTATCCTTACAGCTGAATACACCCCCCCATCACATAAGACTGCTGACACTGCCGAATCTCTGGTTGGTAACATCATCAGCCTCCAATTCTTGACTCTGTTCACACATTGCAGTGATAAACCACGGACAGTTCCAAAGAATGGCTTAACATGAGAACCAAATTATGTCAGGTTTCAGTTTGCTTGTTCACACTTATTCTCTCACTCACCCACTCACTCTGAGCCTCTCGTTCTGGGGCTTTATCTCTCTGCCTCTGTTCAGTGTGTCAGGCAAATGACATTTGAACACTGACTGAGGTTTCCGTGCATAATGGAGACAGATAAGGTTTTGGTCACTTCAACATTTTCCGTACACAAAGTTAAGTGCATATAAGCATGGCACTAAGTCATTCATTGTAAGTCCCACTGCAGAAGAGCCTCAGACATAAACCCACATAAGAAGGTTTTCATGATATTAGGTTTTTACAGCACAATCATTGGGGCCTAAAGAATCCATCACAATATTGTTATGACAGCAATAGAAAATTTGGGGAAAAAAATGCTTTCTGACAAACTGTACCTTTGTTTATTGTGTATTTAGTTCTATTATGGCAAAATATTTACACTCAAAATATGACTGAATCAAAAAATGAGTGAACTGGGGGTGAACAGAGAGTCTGTTATCATAACTGTCCAAAAGGAACAATTACAGTCAAAGAAGTTTACTGTGTAACGAAGGGTGGAAACAGCATTATGGTGCATTACTGCCCCCTACTGTGACAATAAGAACAGAAAGAAAAGCGAATGGTTTAAAAGGGGCTGTATTATTTAAGGAATTTTTTTTTAATATATGTGTATAATAACACAATTTTTTTTGTTTTTAAATATCAAGTTTATCATCAGTGATAGTTTACGGTGACTCTTTTAGTCTGTAAGTGAATCCAGTTTCCCGGATTTGTCCTGACTGTCCTTGTTCTCTGTCAGGGGAGACACTCCTCCAGCATGCGACGACTCGACCAGGACCAACACGCATTGGCGGCTGCAGTACGACGTCTACCAGTACTTCCTGCCTGAGAACGACCTATCAGAGCCTAGCCTGTTCAGAGCCATACAGGCCATGGCTGACATCCAGGGCATAACGAGGAACGGCAAACGGGTGGGGCTCTAAGAAAATCAGAATTTTAAAAAAATTTTTTTTTTGTCAGACCGACTAAGTTTCATGATAACCTGCCCAACATTAAGCTTTAAAAAGAGCAACAACAAATTTGACGATCATGATAAATAACAGAAGTACAAAAGCTGCCATATTGCTTGCTAATCCTCTCACTTGCCTCCATGCAGATCATGACGCTGTTATCATCAGAAATGAGCATGGCAATGTTCAACTCCATCCCCGGTCAGGGCGTCATCTACACTGTCATCGTCAGAGACCCGCTGCTCAACACCTCTGCCTCCTACATCCCTGTCCACACCTACGCCTGCAGCTTTGCCTCCACCCTGGATGGCTGTCAAACACTCGGTGAGCACCTGTGTGGTTCGGATACTGACTGTATCTGTAACTGTATACTCAAGACCTGTTTATTATTCTTATCGTTATTCCATTGCTTGTAATCTTGCCTTTGTTTAATTTTTTTGACTTCATCATGCATAAATTAAACAGTCTTAAACGATTGCAAACAATACATGACAAGTTTATTTTGAGAATATTTGAGTCATGATATTATCAGCTGCTCTTTGCTCTTGCTGACCTCTTTAATTTCACTGAATGAGTACAACCACAAGAAGCTACAGACCAGGACAGGAAACTGTTACCAGGAAACTGTTACCGGGAAACTGATAAGAGAAACCTTATCGCAGAGACAGAAGGTGGTGTGGGAGAAAGTTTCACCTTTCACTGACCTGCTTTAGACAAAAATATTATAAATGATTCTTAAAAATCTTTCATTTCTTTTTTAATTTTTAGGAAAGCCATTTACAAAGGTTTTCTTCACTATCACTGGCTTGGCAGGTCTGTTTGTCTGCTTCTTTGGCCATCGATTCTTCAAATGTGGTGAGTGGTTTGACATGTAGTAGGATTTTTTTATTGTGTTCTATGAAAATATTGTATCACATAATTGAAATCTTTATTGTAGGACTTTTTGTGAGTTTAGTCCACAGACACAAAGTTCACCTGATGATACTTAACCAAAGTGAATTCAAACGCTGATGTTTTTAACTGCATTTGTTAGGGGTGTAGTCTTCATAGATTGATTCCATCATGTAAAGAAAACATTACGACAGTGGATTCAATCTACACTACTACTACTAACACAGAAGGGTCTAAAGTTAATTTTTCTGTGTAAATGGGATTCAAAAAACACTTTGTTTTTAATCTTAAATACATGTTAAGTATGTGAGGTTCACACGTTTTGGCTTTGTAAGATGCCATTTATAGTGCAAGAATCAGGTTTGTTTAAGAAAGGACTCAAAACCAAATGAGGCATGTCTCTATATTTAGTTTTTTCTAGTCACAGTTCACTTTAGGGTCAATAGAATAGATTAGAGGGGATCGGAGGTCATGTTTGCAAGTCCTGACTCCTTCAGAGGAACCTAAAAATTACTCAAGGGAGCCGAGTTCTGTTGGGTTGCAAAAACAGTGCAACAAAGAGTTTAGAAACCTAGAGTTCATTTGCAAATGTTCTCAAAACAAGCATCAGAAACTCAACTTGCTGGGTGCGGTGCTGGCCTGGTTCTCATGTGCTCTCCCTCGCATGTGATGCAGAAATGTATTTGTTCCAAACTGAACTCATGACTGTGATCTGCTGCCAGCTGATCTGATAGATCTGAAAGTGACAGCGTTAGAGGATACCAGAAATTATGTTTCCTTATGAAGAAGATTCTTAATTTGGGAGCATGTGGATTCATCCACTCCCAGCAGCTGTATTTTCAAAAGAATTAGTGGTGTTTGTGTACAGCCATCAGGCTGACAGGTCTATGATTGAATAAATGTAATGTGTAAAGTTGCTGCATGTCATTCTCCTTTTTATGATCTCTGTTTCTGTTTCTCTGTCATGCAGAGTTGTTTTGCATGGGGTTCAGCTTTTCAACATTTTTCTTCTTCGTGCTGATCACAAGGACCACAGCACTGGACTATAACAGTGAGTTTTCTCCACTTTGATCTTGTGCAAAGCTCTCTGTTCACATGACTAAAGCCAGTGTGTGTAGAATTAAAAAAAAAAATTGACTCTGGTACCCTTTACATTTCTGTCTGTTTGTGTCTCCTTGCAGTTCGTCTCGCCGTGTCAGCAGTGATCGGCGTGGTGGGTGGGGTCCTCTTGGTGATGAGCTGGTGGCGTTTCGGTTCTGTCATGGCCTGCATCGTGGTGGTTGGACTGATGCTCGGCTTCCTCATCGCCTCCACTGTCCTCTTCACTCCTCTCGGTAGGAAGAAAATATTGTCTGGTTCCCACCAGCACCCCAGACAACCATAATTTTGAGCCAATCGGGGTTAAGGTATGAATATTTGCACATCAAATATGCCTTCACTTTGTTCCATCTGTGTTTTCAGGTGACCTCGATGTGTTCAGGCATTCAGATGCGGTTTTCTGGGTGACCTTCTGCTGCATCATGATCGTTGTTCCACTCTTCTTTGTGCGTTGGCCTCGAGAGGTAACACATTGAACATTTAAGAACCCTCAATACAGTATGTGGAGCACCTCTGCTCTTCACTTTGGTGTCACCTAGTGGCAGAATTGAGAATGACACTGTGATAAGCAGAACACTGTACAATTTGAAATATGGTGTCATCAAAGCAAGATTCTACCCATAGTTCCTTTGATTAACTTACATTCAGATGGGTCACAGAAATTTAAAAATAAATTTGAAGAATCGTCACTCAATGATGAAACTTAGCATCATATTTCTAACCATATACATCACAAGATACACTGATCCACACTGAATGTCTCACTGGCGTCTCTAATGGCTTTTTCACTTATTAAAGAACTGCGTGAAAACTGCATATGTGCTATTTTTGCTGAGAGTCAGCTGAGAAGGTTGATACCACTCTCATGTCTGTGCAGTAAATATGAAGCTACAGCAGGGAGAGGATTAGCTTACCTTAGCATAAAGACTGAAAGCTGAGGGAAACAGCTAGATTGGTTCTGTATGATGGTTAATTATACTTTTGATTTTGTATGTATCATTTGAACACAAACAGAACAAAAAAACAAGTTGCGGTTTCAGGGAAGTTGCTTGTTGTATAAACCTCACAGTGACAACAAGACTCCAGAAAGTCACTTTAACCCACCAAAATAAAGTTAAAGCACATCTTTCCAAACATTAATGAGCTGATTGTTCCGTGGTTCCTAATTGAAACCCTTGTTTTAAAACTCCAGAAAAAATCAAATTCACTTTATTTGTTTTTGTGTTATGTAGTAGTGCTCCTTTAGTTGTGCTCAGAGCTCAATTGAATATTTTAATTGTTAATTCATTGTGAATAATAAAGTTGTGGAAAGTAACATGGGATTTAACACACTTTCTTATTTTAAAATATTTTTTAAACAAATTTCCTGTTTTTTTAATGTATTTGTTGTTTTAGAGACAATCCCTCTCAGTAAAATTAAATGAAAAATTCTACATTAAAGAACAAAAATAAAAGAACAAGGTCACCATTCAGAGTGTGTTTTCTTTGCCATCAGGGAAACATCATCTCGTGTGGCGTCATCGGTGCATACGCTGTCATTCTGGCCGTCAATGCCTACGTGTACACCAGCCTCTCCTATATCACAATGAACATCCTCAAACGCTTCCTCAACAACAACTTCAGTGCAGTGTTCACTGATGTGCCCTTCCAAACCATCGGTGAGTTCGCAGCCAAAATTAAAATCTCAGTTATGCTATCAAACTTAAACATTTTGTTTGGTCTCGTCTCAACACAGTCTCGTCTTTTTTGGCTTTCCCTCCCCTCCATTAGACTATGCCATGATCACTGTGTGGGTGGTGCTCGGCGTTGGCGGCATCGTCCTGCAGCTGTACCGCGAGCGCTCCAGACCTTTCTTCCCGCCCAGCCCTTACCTCATGTGGCAGCAGGAACGTGAACGCCGCAAGACCAACGTCCTGGACCCGAGCCACCACTTCCCCTCCCTGCCTAACCGGCTCCTGTCGAGGGCGCGACAGCTCACCAAGCGGACAGAGGTGGCCGGAGAACACACACCGCTGCTCCTGTAAACCGCACCAGCTCTGTCCGAAGGTGGATTACTGCTCGTACACTTAGGGTCCGAACCAGAGAGGAGAGGATCCCTGGGATGGATTTTCAGCCAGTGGACGTCACAGACTGCCAAGTGACAGGAAGCCAGGGAGTTTTTGGTGATAATGAGGAATATTTTTTCCCCAATAACTGGTGATGTGAAGTAGGTCTGAGAAATGCAGCCCTAATGACACCATGTGGAATTATATCACTGACACTCTGCAGGTGAATTTGGATTCTTAAATTCTCACAAAAGGAGGTGTTTTGTTTTTTTAAACAAAAACTGTTTTTGCCTGAACACCACTTTTATTTAAAACTTCTAGGAAATTTTAATCACTGAAACAGGTCAAGGAGAACTGAAGAAGACTTGACTGAGGAGACTGAGAAGACTTTTTATAATTGCTCAGATGTGGCTGTTGATGCATCTCCTTTTTTTATTGATTGCACTAAGAACAACCACTGAAATAATTTACAAAAGAAGGCATTTTATCCATTCAAATTTGTGTTAATACAACAACACAATGTTGAAATTCTGCAATATGTCCAAGAATGTGTGTTCAACCAGAACTTAATGTTTTTGAAGTACTTTACAGTTGATTTAAAACTTAAAATACACTGGATCCTCTACAATTTAACAGATGAGCTTTATGTGATGATTTTATGCTTTTGAATAAATTCTAAATAATTCATTTATCCATAAAGGTTTTATTTCAGTCAACACAAAGGTGGCATGTAGGTCTGTAAGCTGAGGATGCAATAACATTTACATAAAATAAAAAAAATCATACATTATTTTTTGCATTCACTGTGCAGAGGAGATGTTTTAACCGCTTGCCAACCTTTTTTTTGTTTGGACTGAACTCTGCATTCCGGTCAGTCTTTTTGTAATTTTTACACTGGAGTTTAATATATTTATTTCTTCTGTAAACAGCCCTGATTGATTATGTGTTTATCTGTGAATCTGTTTAAACTTGTGTGCCATAATTTCTCTCAGAGTGTCCCACTCATCTTTTAGACTTCAGTGCACTGAGACGACTGATGAGACCTTCGAATTCCTCTTTAAGCCTGTAAATGTTTGTCAGTATTTTATTCAGCTCGAGGCTGAACTCTCTGGCCTCATGACTTGTTTGATATTGATTAAATGTCTCCAGGTAAAAACTTGCATTTTGTTCTGTCCTTGGGATCTGTGCTAATGTGAATGATAAATACTCAAAGATCTGCTCTTCCAAAGGAACTTGAAGATGCTTCAAAGAGTTCATTAAAATCAAAAATTTAGAATTGTGTTGCGATAAAAGAAATGGACAGCGATATTAAAGCGGGCTGTTTTAAAAAGCGAAGTGAATTTTTATTCTGTATCTTATTTATTTACAAGTGTATTTTCTTTCAACCTGCATTGGGGATTTTGAACCACTTGTGTGCAGCAGAAACAATCTTTTAACACAACACTGAAACATTTTGTCACACACTTGTGCAAAAAGTTTCCTTTTCAGACATAAAGCAGACACATAGTAACATAGCTTGTTTCCGGCCACCTAATGATTAAAGGTCAAGCATTCAGTTAGTTGTTGCTCTGGTTTTGGTCCCTGCCAGCTCCTGAGGATAACACAGGATTTCGCAAGCTAGTCGCTAACTTTTTTTTTCTGCTGTAATTCGCAGTTGGTTCATCAGTAGTTTTCTGCTGCATCTTGAATTGCCAAGATGAGCCTGAACCTAAACAAAAAAGTTAATTGCAGTAAAACCAAAACAACGAGCTAAAATGCTCAGTAACTGAGAACTGCAGAGTTGGTCAATGAATTACCTGTGAGTTTATCACCATGAATCAGAATCAGAATCAGAATCAGAATTCCTTTTATTGTCATTGTACCAAAAAGGCGCAACGAAATTAAAAATAGCAG